>KN496398.1:0-25261 GCA_000787155.1 Scartelaos histophorus | reverse complement strand
CCCCCTTCATCTCCCGCTGCAAACAAAGCCTCATCTATGACTCACTCAGTATAAGTGACCCCGTAATAACAGAGGTTTTTACAAAGCTTTCCCGCAAAAAGCACTCTACTTTTTTGCTTCTTTTGCTTTTGACACAAACATACCACTGGAAAGCACAGCACTTAGGCTACTTCTGGACTGCAGGAGTTAATTAACCAGCCAGACTCCTTTGTTCAACCAGAAGAAGAAACATTTAAATGGGCTATGGTCATAAAAACAAAATGGAGGCCAGCACAGTGCCCTGGGGAGCTCCAAAAATAAAGTTGTTCTGTGAAGTCCAGCAACTATAAAGTTTTTATTGTTAAGGGTCATGTTTGCTGGATCATAAAATGTCAATAGTAAAACAAAATAATACATACATTTGACAAATGAATCACAGAAACAAGAATTATTTTACCACATCTGCTTCTTCAGTCAAAACATTATGGATAACATAAAACATTTGAAGACATATAACATATAACATTTGAAGACACATAACATATATTATTTGAAGACATATAACATATAACATTTGAAGACATATAACATATGAAGACATATAACATATAACATTTGAAGACACATAAGATATAACATTTGAAGACACATAACATTTGAACGAGCATTCTCTCATTTACTGGTGCTGAGTTCTCCCAAACTGGCTAAGACAAGGTGTCAAAGTGTACCTGAAACTCATTTAGAAAACAAACACGAAAGATCACTAGAAGCCCATTCCAGTATTTCATCATTAAGTCATTTTCAGTGTTTTCTTTTAGAAGCTCAGCACAGTCCTTGGTTGGTTTAGTTCATCCACAATGAAGAATTGTTGCTATGACTTGCAGAATGACTGTTCTGTGTTGCATGTTCATTACAATAACAGAAAGTAAATGCAGTAGTATTGAGGAAATCTCTTAAATGTAACGTAATAGTGCATTGTCTGTCATCCCCTCAACAGAATTCAAGCAACCTAGACTGGCTCTATTTTTAAGAACCCCAATGGGCGTCCCTCAAGAATCTTTGGGGACCCAGATTTGGATCCAGACTCCTAGGGTGGGAATCACTGCTTTACTTATTGTCTATCTTATCATAGTGAAAAGCCTAAACTTATCATAGTGAACAGCCTAAACTTATCATAGTGAACAGCCTAAACTTATCATAGTGAACAGCCTAATGTTTCTGAGAAAGATTGAGTGGAGTTGGCCTTGTGGTTAGAACACTCTAATGCCTGAGCTGAACTCTGCTGACATCATGTGGCCAGCTCTAACCACAACAGTCAACTCAGTGGTTTTTCTTAATTTACAACAGATCCATCAAACCCAAGGGCATTTTATGGGGAAAATATGTCTAGTTCCTTATAAAAGTCCCCCATTTCTGGCTGACCCCGTTAAGTGAGGTTATGTAGCCTCTTCAGGTAGGACAAGTGTGTTTGCAGAACTAGGCTAATCTTGAGCAGGGGAGCAGCTGTGACTTGATAGGTAAATCCTTGTCAGGAAACATTAGTTAGGGCGCCAGGCTAATTGAATTAATTCCTTTAGGCTAGCTATGGCAGCAACAATCCCAATCCTATTTACCACCAGCCCTCCATAAAGTATTTGCTTGCTCCATATCATGACAAAATATATCACAATATATTACGTGATAGTTAATAGTACCTCATTAGAATGGACACTTGACATGTTTGATTCGTTGCCCTGGGGTCAGAGGTCAGTCTTGACATGGGACAAATCTTGAGCGCACGTGAACCTCGAGGCTGACATCAAAGAGTGATTTCCCGCGCTGTGGTTGGCTCGCGTGCGGCTACACACAGGTAAGCCCCGCCCCCGCCTGAGCCTCAGATTATCCCGGGACCAGGACGGGACAGGACACAGGACTCAGGACTCAGGACACATAGACACATACATATGCCATAAGCCGCTGTGCCGGGGTCTGGGACTTTCTGAACCCAGGACCTTTCTGCTACTGGGATAGTCCCTGGTGCAGTAGCCCATGTCTTCCACCTGTGACCAGAGGAGGAGAGGTTATGGAGAGTTTGGAAGAAAGCTGCTGAGGATTTGACAGGTTGGTCTGCCACTAGTTGTTGTAAAACTAGGCAATTTTGGATATAGCTTGTGTAAAGTCCTTTATACAGGTAGACTATTGCTTTGCTTGAGACAGAATAGCCACAGGCTGCTGACAGTGTCATTACGATTGACCTCTAGCCTTTTACCTTAATTTGGCACGGAGATTTTTTGCACAGCATATAAATAAAAAAACAAAACATTATATGTGGCTGAATCACGGTGGCTAGGCCTACACGTTCAGAAGAAAGGCTCTGCAGGATATTCTTTCATTATTCTCTATAAGCAATTTAATGTAGCCTGTTATTATATGATACATTATTAAAGATCCCTAATAGGCTAAATAAATTACATAGTAGTAATTTATCAGGCCCCATAAATAGTACAATAGTTAACATATTGTACTATTTATGTGATTCAACACAGTTTTTACCTTCTAATTAATTCTATTTTTCACTCTATCACAGATGTGGGACGTGAGCTCTAACAGAGACAAGAAATGGCCCCAACACAATTACTACTGCGTGTTTTGAGGGCCAAGAGCCAATTCTATGTCTTTGTGCTCTTACTGCAGAGCCCACAGGCTTATGGTAAAGTGACATATTTTTAACATAATCTTGCTCTCAAGCTTGTGGAGTTACATTATGTTTGTTGCAGGCATGTCAGGCTGGGGCGGGTGTCTGGATGGTCAGGACGTGTTTGCTGCCGTTAGGGAGAACAGTCCCCCGGTCGTCCTGTCTCCGGATCTCTTTGGGGACTGGGGTGAGGACAGCTTCTCCTGGACAGTGCGTGGGAAGGACGCACACTGGTTCTTCTTGGACGGGACAAACCTCTGGCTCAATTCATCTGAAGAAAAAGTCCTGGACCGAGAGGTAAACCATGACCTTGTAAAGAATCTATTTATGTCTGAGGATCTAAAAATGGAGTGATGTTTTGGTAGCTGCATGTAATGATAATATATAAATACTTACACAGTATCAACCCACCTAAATGTGCTAATATCTTCGCTGAAAGGGTGCAAAAGACAGAAAAAATAATATGACTTTTGTCATCATATTTTACTGGCTTAGTTTAATTTAGTTTAGAAAACGTTATTTATTCTCAAAGGGCAATTCTCTTTGCAGTCACTGATCACAGCATAAAAAACACACATACAGCAGTTCACGCAGGTCAGGTGCTTATACAAAACACATCAGAGCTGAGCATAAGCACAAATAAGGCTTGACAAACCTCTCAAAGCACTACACTGTAGTCAGTATTCATTCACTCCATACTTGGTAAGCTGCTATTGTAGCCACAGCTGCCGTGGGGCAGAGTGACACAGGCAAGGCTCATCCGACCAACACCTCACACTCACACACCGCACTGATGCAAGGTGTGTGTGTCTGTGTAGACACAACAACAGTATGTATTTGTCAGAAGTCAGATGAAAGTGACAAATTTCAGGTTTGGGTGAAAAACCAAATTGAAGTAGTAATTAGGCTATTAAATCCTTTAGTCTTATTTAAGTCTGTACATTCTGTAACAACAAAACATAGACTTGAAAAGGTTCAGATAAAGGATTATACTTTTTTTCATTTTGTCATGTTTGCTTTGATTCATGTTCCCCCCAAGATGTCACACCTCTAAGATTCATCATTTAACATGTTTAATAAGTTAAATTATTTCTCCTTGTTGAATATTTAGCTTTTTGTCTCAATCAGGTCCAAGTAATTTTTTTTTTTATCAGATAGAGGGCCCAGTTTTATTGGCAGAGTTGGTATGTTATGAGGAGGACACACTTCAGGTACATTGCATTACATTACCCAGAATGCCCTGGTGCACTCTCTACCTCATCCCTTCCTCCTGTTCCAGAGTGTTTACAGGATTGTGGTGGAGATCCTCAATGAAAACGACAACATCCCAGTGTTTGTGGACGGGCCTGTGCAGACGGCTGTCATCAGTGAGGTAAAGTGTTTCAGTCAAGTGAAGCTGCGGGATCCAATACGTCTGTATTTCCTCTTTTCTCCTGTCTGTCACCTGTCTGTCACCTGTCTGTCACCTGTCTGTCACTCCCTTTACTAGCAACATTCCCTAACTCTCTTTAGCTTGACTGCAACCGCAAAACAATCAGCATGGTTGGTTTAGTAGACGCTGGTGGTGAAGAAGAGAAGATAAAGGAGGATCTTCATCTCCTCTTCTTCACCACCAGTGTCTTTTTTTGAAGGATGTAACACGAACTGCTTGGTTGCTTAAAGCAACTATATGTAGTCTGCACTCTTACTGGTTTAAAAAACTGCAATAACAATTTAACCTGGGTTGCCAATCTGCAGATAAAGGACACATACAGGGCTTTTTCATGCTAAGTGTATGGGCAGGTCATACCTCATGAGGTTGTGAAAGCTCAGAACCTCCAGCATTCCCTCCGTGAGCTGCAGAGGCTGCATCAGCACTGACTAATGATTGGCTACGGGTACTGGGGTTTAGATAGTGACCTTTCCGATCAGAGAGAAGCATTTAAGGTTTAAAACAACTGGATTTCAGCAAGCCAAAGGAGAGACTCACGTTAGGCTCATTTGGCTTCATCTTGAGAACCAAAATAGTAAAATATAACATAAATAAATGGATCAACAAGGAACAGAAAACACACACTAAACTTCTTGTAGAGGTCCAAATGCAAGGAAGAGCAATTAAAAGTAGAAAACATGCATAGCATTCAGAGGGCCAATGTGCTTTTCTTGCAAAGGAAGATCATGCCCAATGTTTTTGTAATTAATTCAGGATTATCAGCAAAAGTTATATTTGATTCTAACTTCATTTATGAGGACACAGGTAGGTCATGTTTATGGAATGTAAAATCAAACCCTTATATACAGTTCTTTAAAAGCATTACACACCTGTAGCAGCATTCAAACTAGAAGGAATTACAAAGACTGAAGCTTCCCCACAATTTCATAATAAATATTTTACTGTGAGGTAAATACTATGTTGTTATGGTCCTGTGTTTGATATTGTCACATAACGGCTGTTTCCTTCATACTTTCCCTTCATCCCTGCCTAGTTTACTCTGAAGAGCTGCTTTTCTTTTGAACTTTTCATGTCTGTTTGATACTTTTGGTTTTTAAATATTTTTCTCACCTCTTGCTAACCTGAAGTGACCATCTAATTTCCTCTGTTTCTAGTTAACGCCAGTGAACACAGTTGCTTTCAAGGTTCAAGCAATAGACGCTGATAATGACAACATTATGTACAATATTGACCAGGCATCAGTAAGTTATAATTCAGTATTTACACAATTAAAATAGGGCTGTGCAACTACTTGAGATTGAGATTCAGTCATTTTTAATCATCAGAAATAATTGTTGAGTATTTAAATTAATTGTAATGAATGATGAAGTGTGTATTCTTTATATTTCTATTGTATTTGTTTTTAATAAGACAAAAAATTATAGGACTTGAACAATCTGAACAATTGTTTTTGTCTTATCACTTAGCCTTGGATGAAAATGTCAAAGTACCATCATATATTTTACTATTTTACTATTTTGCTATTTTACTATCTGTAGCCTGATGCAAAGTACTTCAAAGTCGTTCTACCAAACAGCGGAGAAATTGTCCTGGCCAAACCTTTAGATTACGAGACCAAGACTCTGCTCAGTGTGGTTGTGCATGCTTCTGTAAGATTACTCACTGAATATGAATATACTGTGACAAACGTGGCCGCTCAGTGACAGACGGTGTGATTGCAGGAGATGGGCACAGCAGAGCAGTACAGCACTAGCGCTCACATCTCCATCACAGTGCAAGACGGAGATGACCAGTACCCTCTGTTCATGCCCTGTACTGTCCTGTACGAGGATGTGAGTGCTCGGGTGTGTGTCAGCCCCACCTACACCGCGAATGTCACAGAGGGACAGCAGGTAAGCACACTTTTACTCTGTTTTTACAAAGGTTTTTATTAATATATGTGCTCAATAAAGTATGTAAACTTGAATACAACACAAGACATGTACACGACTTGATAGATATTCCTATGTTTATGTGCTGATGTCTTTTAGCTGCATCATACTATTGAATTTCAAGCAATCTCCAACCAATTTTGCAACAATAACATGTTTCCTGCAGGACATTGTGTTGAGCTTCTCTCCTGGGCCCATCTATGCGGTGGATGGAGACAGCGGCCTCAGTTCTTCCATTAGTTACGCCATCCTCACAGGTCTAGTACATACTCCAGTGAGAATACACTCTAAAAGCTGCTGATCATTTACACTTTACACACATACATGTGTTGTAGGGAATGACAATGGTCACTTCCTGATAGACAGGCACACTGGTGAGATGTCTTTAACTCTGGGCGTCCCTGACAGACTCATCACTCCAACAGTCCACCTGCAGGTCATGGTAAGACCTGCACACACCTTATCTGATCCGTACTGCTCTATTAACCAATTGATTAACAACTTTTAACAACCACTCTTTTGTACAGGCTTTCCAGGACAATGATCCCAGGAAGTACTCTGTGGCTGCAGTAGTGGTGCGTGTTTTAGGACATAACCATTTTCCACCAGTGTTTGAGAAGTCCCACTATTCAGGCTTTGTATCGATGGGGCTTGGTGCAGTCGCCCTGGTTCACACGTACGGCAACAAAGAACTTGTGTTAACTGTGATAGACAAGGATTTCAACCAGGTTTGTAATAAGACTCATTCATTTAATATTTGAGCTAGATTTGCACTTTTGTTAACATATTTTAATTGTGATCTTGCAGAGTGTCAACCCCATGATAGTTTTCAGTTTAAGTCCCATGTCTAACCACTCAGAGCTGTACAGCGTCACCACAGAGGGGCTGATCACTGTGAAGACGGGTCAGCTCAGCCCTAGAGAAAAACATATCCTCCAGGTTAGTATTGTTCTTTCAAAATCTGTGGACTAGATCAGATTAAAGGTGTGTTCACTTTTGTGCTAGAATATCCCTCACCCTCCTGTGGGCTCACCACCTGCAGAGGGGTTCATAGGGTCTGGGTCTGGTGCATAGAGTAATGGGCAGCGTGCTGCCCCCGCGACCCAGCCAGATTAAGCGGGAGAAGATGGATGGATGGATGGAATATCCCTCACCTACTTGTCTCCACTTCTTTGCCTGTAATTTTTCACAATATGGCAAGTAGAGCCATAAAAGGAAAAAAAAGGATTATTAATGGTATATTTCTCATATACATACAGATCTAAAATACGTCATGGCACAATGGAAGGACACTTTAAAACAGCAGAGATAGTCAGAATTTAACAGAACTGTTCTCATGATATGAAGCTTGTGCATCTTCACTGATGACCTTGGTACAGTATAACTCCTATGGGAAAGCTACCACCACACACCTTATCTCACTTTGTCTTATCCTATGTGCGCGAATGTGGAGTTTGCGGTTTGGAAGAGGCCAGACTGGCAGCCAGGGCAGCTTTGGTTAGATATGTGACTGTAACTAAGTAGGTAGTAGTGATGTAGTAATAGATAATACACTATGAATCACATTATTAATATTAATGTGTATTGTATTATGTATTAATATTATTAATAAAACTACTGACCAGTGGTGGGTAGTAAAGTAGAGTTACATTTGCTCAGTTACATTTACCTAATTAACTTGTACTTTTCATCATACTTTTCTAGCAGCAGACCTTTCCTCCTGCTTGTGTAATATGTTTATTAACAGTACTCTTACTTGCATAAAGGTTTTGGTTACTCTTCCCACTGTGAGTAAGTCTACAAGTGACAGGTATCTCCAGATATGATTTAGTTTGTCTCATTTAGCAGATTTTGTGCATTGTTCAATATCTTGTCCTCCCAGTTACATTAACTTGAAATTATAAATCACATGTTACATCTTGACAGGGCGGCACGGTGGCTGAGTGGCAACACTCATGCCTCACAGCAAGAAGGTTGCGGGTTCGATCCCCGGGTCGCCCGGGCCTTTCTGTGTGGAGTTTGCATGTTTCCTCCCCGTGTCTGGATGGGTTTCCTCCGGGTACTCCGGTTTCCCCCATCAACCAAAAACATGCAACACCCTATGAACAGTGTACAACAAGGGACCGGCAGGGAGTCCCACCCTCCTGTGGGCTCACCACCTGCAGAGGGGTTCATAGGGTCTGGGTCTGGTGCATAGAGTAATGGGCAGCATGCTGCCCCCGCGACCCAGCCGGATTAAGCGGGAGAAGATGGATGGATGGATGGACATCTTGACAGTTACTCTATAAGTTACTCTTACTTGATTTGCTTCAGTAATTTCTTGAAGCATTACTTTGTACTTCTTGTAATATTATTTTGGAGTAATGTTACTCCTACTTGAGTATGATTTTTGGCTGTTCTACCCACATCTGCTACTGACTTGATGAGAGTTAAGTGTCTTTTTGATGTTTTACAGGTGAGAGCTGTGGACCAGGAGTCAGGAGAATCCACCTTTAGCACTGTGACTGTGGAGGTGTTGGCTGAGGGACAAGCAGGTTAGTGACTTTGGTTTGCATTATCAAGTAGACCTTTTGTTCTTTTATTGTTAGATATGGAGGGCTGAGAATTTAAAGACTATGTCAAATAAAAGATAAGGATATCACTGTCATTGTAGAGCTGTTGATAAAAACAAAACAAAACAATACCCTCATTTCTCACAACTCTGGATAAGAAAAATACAGTCTGAGAAAAATATGCCCTCATTTAACTCAAACATACACAGACTAAGCTGAGAGGACAATATATGATTTAAATTGTAACTTAATGTTACAGTATGTAACTTTCTGGAGGAGCCACGTCACCTGCATGATTCCATACAAACAGAAAGTTAAAACCAGAACATTCTGCACGGTGTGATGTGTGGGAGATGATTTAAGCTACACTAGGGAAGATTAGAGAAACAACATTTCAGTGCAATCAACCAAAGAATAAATATCAAATAAAATAAAGGAAAGGAAAGGTTCACTTTTGTCTTGTGAATGTAACTTTTTTAGCATCAATACTTGTTTAAATGACTGAGTTTAGTACTGATTTTGGATAAAATGACTAAAATGACAAGCCTGTAGTCTGCAGTATGTTCTAAACTAAGCTATTATATATAAGTTTGACTGCCTTATGTCCCTCAGCCCCTCAGAGTGAGATGTCTGGGGAGCGCCTCAGTGGATGTGTGGTAGGTAAAGCTCTCTTCCTCTGCCTCGTGGCCCTGTCTCTGGGCCTGTCTCTGCTCTATCTGTGTGTGTGGCTGAAGAAGAGGCTGCAGGACCACAGGGACCCATTGGAGAGGGGCAGTGTGGCCCAAGGCAAACATCCCAATGTGGTGAGAGCACAAAGCTTAAACTCTATAATCATGTATGAACAGTAATAGTCATGTGTGACAGGAATGATTTATGTGTCCACAGAGTCTACGCTGGTTTCAACTGGTGAGTTCTGGTAGTATTCCTTTTCTTATATGTATGTTTTTTTTGTTTGTTTTTTTTTTACTTTTCTTTACCTTTAAATTTATAGTTGTACAATAAACATGATGAATTATGGACAATAGAACATTATTATTGATATTTAAAAAATCCTTACTTCATTACGAATAAAAATAAATAAATAAAGATTGTCTATCTATAAATGTATATGTTGCTGCTTCATGCAATGTTAGTACGTGACCTTAGATTAAAAGAAAAGAAAAGTATGTTTTTTTTTTTTTCATTTGGTGGTAATTATTGTACTATAAAACTTACAAAAACATGTCTTAATTGTGAGCAGGCTTGCATCCCCACAAACCTGACTCTCATGTATCATACCGTATGTAAATATGTAAGATAAATATGTAAGCCACGGGATAATTTCCATCTTTGTCCCTGGACAAGCTGATGGTAACATTAAAATCACATTTAACACAAAACACAAAAATCTATGTCAAAAACAATGGGACCACACACAACGAGAACTTCACATTAGGATCACAAACAAGAACAAAGGACAATAATACAGGTGATGTGCCACCTCCAGGAAGTCACACACTAATATAAAAATTGGCTAGTTTGAAACACCAATGAAATTCGATCACAGTGCATGTATTTCTATGCGCTCAGCTGATAGATCAAAACTGAGGACTGGGGGAGTGGAGCGCGCTGCTCAATGCAGGTGCGGCGGCCCCGGTCTGCAGAACGTACAGATTGCCAGTTTGCCCCTGGTTTCTTGTGTTGGTGTAGTAGTATAATTGAATTTACTTTTCATTCTGTTGTTTCTGTATTAGTTTACCTCATACATCTATAGAAATATTAAAACTTATTGTTAAAACTTAATTATAATTATTTATTATTATAATTATTTCCATACAAAGGTGAGCCATGGAAGTGCCATGTCCCAGATGGAGGATCTCCCATTCAGCACTGAAGACTACGGGACCTCCAACCCATCTTTCATATTCTCCAATCAAGATAGTCCTTCCCATCCTGAACCTTCCACTTCCACTAATGACAGCGCCAAAGCCACTCGCTCTACCTGTGAGAACACAACCAGCCAGGATACAGAAAACCTCAGCTTAGAAACACTTCCGTCTGATTCCCCTCTACACCTGTCAGAAAACTTAAGCATTCCTGAAACCTCTCCTGTTCCTCCCAATCCAGAAACCACCCCCAGTCCTTCCCCTCCCTCCTCTCCATCCGTCCTCTTGAGTAGATGTTTAGTAGCGGCTGCAATCGACAAACCGATCTGCCAAGTCCTCAGCCCTCCCAAAAGCACCTCTCCTCCTCTGTGTGCAAAAGAAGCCATCACCCCTCCTCCAAGCCCTGAGCTGTTGAGCTGGCCGTCCCCGAGTCATTCGCCGTTACCAGTGGAAGAGGCAGAGGTAGAGCCGTCCACGTCCCTGGATAACTCGGACCATTCTTCTGTGGGGGCGCCCTCTGGTGGACGAGAGGAGGAGGCATTTTTCGAAGAAGAGAACATTAGTCCAGATCTGCTGCCGGACGAGCACGAGCTGCTGGATGTGATGGAGAGATGTTACCCTGTGATTGTCACCTTCAGGAAATAGACTCTCACATACAAATAAGACAAAGACTGGTTATAATTGTTTGACGGATAAATAATGTGCTTATTTATATGTCTGCTGCTGGACTGCTGAAGTGTCTTGTTTCATTAAGTCATAATTGTTTTTGCCATGATTAGGCAGTGATAGTTTGAACAGAAAATATTAGACTGAATTTGGGTTAATTTATATTTTTATGGTACACTTATTTTAAGTCAGAAAGATGATTGTTATACTGCTGTTCAGCCCTTATAGTTATTAAAGTTGTCTTAGAAGTTTAACAAATATTTGGTGTGTGATGTACCATTGACACGCAATCACACACAAGGGGATTAAATGTAAACGTCACTGGATCCAAGTGAGTATTAATAATAATGCATTAGACATATAGTACTTTTCCAGAAAAAAAAAAATAATCTAGCCACAGCTGCCCTGGGGTAGAGTGATGGAAGTGCGGCTGCCAGTCTGCACCAGTGTCCCCTCTGATCACTAATTATGTTCACAGACAATTCGGTCGCGAGGTGGGTGGTGTCTTACCAGTGTACTGTAGTACATACAAATCTAGGCAGTTTTATTCATTATTTAGGATCTGGGTCAAACTTTAGTGTTCATCTGGTTTGATGGTACTTTTACTTTGGAGAAATGGTATTTAGTAAAACATTTTGATTTTAGAAAATGGTTTGAAAATAAACACAATGTGCTCTTCTCTCACTATGTGGCACCAAAAAGTTAATAAACATCCCGCCATTAACAATATTAACACCAGTTAATCATTTTGTTTTATTTTATTGAGACAATTCTCGTAATCACAAAATGGACCTCATTTGGGCTGCACCAACAATGTAATTACAGTAAAGTCAATTGCGAATGCTGTTGGTGAGGCCAGCCTGTAAAAAACAATTTCGTATACAATTTATAATCATAGATAAAAGTATCAACAGTGGTTATAAGGTGGTAGTGAGAATACAAGCCAAACATTTAGAAAGAATCCAATTAAAACAGGGTTAACTGTTTGGGTAAATCAAAGTTCTTTTTAGCTTGGCACAAAATACAAAAGTGAACACACCAAACAGAAATTCACGAGTAATATATGTACACAACATGCATACCAGCACGGTGATGCTTCAACAATATAATGCAGCTTCTCTGGACAAAACTATTTAGTTCAACCAAGGCCTTCAAGTCCAACCTTCACTGAGACGTCTTCCTAATCCTGCTTTCATTATTGCACTGGTCCAAATAATCTTCACTGTCAAACTCTTATAGCAGTCGCTTATCGTCAGCAAAACAACATTCAGTCACTAACGATGCAATATGGAACTTTTCTAGTGGAGGGGCTCAGTCTGCCACCTGCTTGTTTCCATGGAGATGTAATTGATTCACCTGGAATGTTACATAGCATGGCATTTAAGTATCTACATTAGATGGATTGAATTACTGGCATTATTATTGCTATTAAAGATACTTTAAAAAACATTTTTAAGGCAGTAACTATAACGCATAAATCAAATAAATTGTCTAGTAAGAAAAAAATTGTAACAATTAAAAATGATTCAGTACTAATTATGTAAACTTTTTGTTGATTATGAATTAAGCCTTTCGTTAGCCTTATATTAAAGGTAGTTATACATTTATATGATAAATTGCCAATGATATTTCTAATGCTATACAGTGAATCATCTAAACAGTGACATCTCTATGGAGACAAGCAGGTGACATCCCCTATACGAGAAAAGTTACATATTGCATGTTTAAAAAAACAAAAACACATCTACTTGGGCATGATACAAAATTTACAGCAAAATGTTACGGTTTATGGTCCAGTGCATTTCAAAAAGATGCGTCCTGATTTTCTTTTTTTTTGGAATTCAAAACCAGCCAAGCTTGTGTATGGAATAATTTGCATAAAACAAACAAATAAACAAAAAAAACATTCAAATAAATTATTGTCCGTGGCGTTAGAGCTCATCTCGGTGACAGCACTGCCTCCAGTGGCAGAGGCGAGCGCCACATGGTGAGTCTGAGTCTGAGCAAGAGGGGAGGGGTTAAAACTCATCATGTCGTGTGAGGGCCTCCCCGAAGTCTGTGGCCTGGCTGCCCACGAACAGGTCATACTTGTCCACAATCTCAGACTTGCTCAAACGGCCGTCCTGTGGGGGGGTAAGAGAGCAGGTTAATATGGAACAAGACTGGCCAGTAGTTAGTAGGGGGATGCACTATCTTGAGTCTACATTTTAAAGCCATGAGAGCAGTGAATGTACCTAATGATATAATATGAATATTATATAAATAATATTTAGTTGTATAACAGTTGTATAAGCAAATTGATCCCTGGTATGTGATAAATAAGCCTGACACCATAGTAAGAGAAGCAGCCTCATATCATGATGCTTGCACCACCAGGCTTCATGGTCTTCACAGTGACTGTGGCTTGAATTCAGTGCTCAAAGACGCTCATAGAGGCCAGCAGTTATACGGTGAATTTGGAGGAGAGTTACATTTAGGAATAGAAATGGTTTCATGGACAAAATATCCATCCATCCATTTTCTCCCGGTTAATCCAGCTGGGTCGCAGAGGCAGCTCTGCCCATTACTCTGTGCACCAGACCCAGACCCTATGAACCCCTCTGCAGGTGGTGAACCCACAGGAGGGAGGAACTCCCCTACGGTTCCTGATTGTAAACTGTTTTAAACTGTTTGTGTTGCATGTTTTTGGTTGATGGGGGGGAAACTGGAGTACCCGGAGGAAACCCATCCAGACACGGGGAGGAAACATGCAAACTCCACACAGAAAGGCCCGGGCGACCTGGGGATCAAACCCATAACCTTCTCGGCCGCCAAATGGACAAAATAGAAATAGCAAAATAAAAACACCAGTATCATGTAGAGAGGACAATGTTCAGTACCAAGTGTATTAGGGCCCAAATCGATGGAGCTGGAAGTGCACCCATTCTCACTTTGTATTTGGAGCATGAAGAAATACAACAAAAACATTTTAGAACTGGCTAAACATAGGAGCAGACAAAAACACTATTGTCATTATGAAAATGTATGTAATATAGTGTGTTTATAACCTGGCAAAGCCAGGGTTAGTTAGGGTTAGGGTTAGTTATTAATATAATATATGATATTATGTTAATGGAGGTACCAAATGGACTCAAAAGGATCAGCATGAGTTATACAAAGAGTGATTTTTGTGAGTTTGAGAACTCAAACCATGCTACAGTCTAGCAACATAAAGTTAGTGGAATGAAAAATGTATGAACTTATGACTGAAAATACTTGAGGACTCACCACGACAACAGTAATTCAACAGAGTAAATGGTGAGAATTCAGAATAACCCACAGAAAACAAATAACCTCTGTCTGTCTCATCAGTGGACAAACATGACTGAGCCAACACCACATACTTGGGTTAATATTCAGTCTTTCCAGGCACTGGGTTTTAGTCCTGCCTTTTGTGAACAAACATCTCAAAATAGTATGACGCTCATGTGTGGCAGCATCCCAAAATGTGGTCCTGATTTATCTCTGCATCTCTGTATTTAGTGAGCCTGTCTTACTGGGCAATCTGCAGTGATTAAAACAGAAGAATAAAACATTTCTGTCTTTTATTTAGAATTTTGACATCAAGTTCTGAGGGGTAAGTGCACTTTTGAGAGGTGACAAATGTGTGGATCCAAAAACCACGACAGCAAACAATTTAACTTCTATTCTGAGATTTTGAAAAGTAGTTAATAATACATACCTTATCAGAATCGGACTCATAGACCAAGTGTTTGGCCTCGGCTTCCGCGTGGTCGTAGTCACTGGGCAGGATCCAGTCTCGGGTCTCCTCTTTGTCCATTTTGCCATCTTTGTTTTTGTCCCTGAACTCAGTGAACTGCTCACGCTCTGTCTTCACCCACTCAGGCTCAGAGTCGTCCCCGTCCTGGTTATACATGTCACCTGGATAACAGCAGAAATGCTATTATTATGACCTGGTATTAGTATTTTTTGGGAAGTTGAAGCCAAATACCACTTAAATATTTCCTCATGCCACCAACTTATTCCCAACATTGTATTCATACTTTTTAACTCTTCTTTTTAACTACTAACAATAATAAGTCTACTCTTTGTGAAAGAAAAACTGACCGATGTACTCATCCAGGTCGATGAGGCCATCTCCGTTCTTGTCGATGTCCTCCATGGTTTCCTACAGGAAAAAGAACAGGAAAAGGACAGATTAGAATGTTAGAAAGAGATACAATACTACACAATGGTAACAGGATATAAAATAAAAACATGTGTGTATTTGTTTGAAACTAATTTGACTACTGATGCATAATGTCAGACCACATACATTGTTGGAATCTTGTTCAGACCAACCAATAAAAATTTAAATTTGTTATTAGATTACTGAAGCTGTCCAATTTTAACTGGCTGTAAAATACCCAGTGTGGAAACTTTTTTCCCTCTCACCAGCACCACGATGTCTTTCATGTGATCGTACTCCTCTGGGTGAAGAAACGCAGTGAACTCTTCTTTATTGGCCTTCATGTCCGAATCCTGGTCGGCCATTTTGAATCTTCTCTCATCACGATCCATCATCTGTCTGTAGCTCAGGCCATCCTCCGGGTCGCTGTCGTCTGTAAAACAGTACAATATAGTTATCCTAGTATGTGTATTCGTATTCTACTGGGGTAGTTCAATTCACTCTTTGACTAATTTCTTCAATGGTGCAGGAACCACTGATGGCGCCAGGAGAAGCCTGCACTGGCTTTTAAAAAAGGGTCATACAATCTGAACCTGGGTTGCCAGTGCCTTAGTATATGGACAGGCCATGCCTCATGTGAATAATCAGAATCTCCAGAATTCCCTCACTGAGCTGCAGAGGCTGCACTAGCACTGACTAATAATTGGCTGCAGGTCCTGGGGTTTAAATAGAGATGATTCAGATTCAGATCACAGACAGTCCTTTTAGCTTTAAACAAACTGGATTACAGCTTTGAAACTGGCAACCCAAATCACTCATGATTTGTGACTCACGTGAGAATATACAGAATATAGTTTATTTTAGTCATACTTTAAAGTTGTTGGACAGACTTGTCAACAACTCTGACAGCCCAGAAAAGTAGACTGTACTATTAGGAGCAGAACAGTTGTACCTAGGATATATCCGTAGGTGGCGTTCCTATACTCGTCCCAGGACACCACCCCGTCTCCGTTTAGGTCGTGACTTTTCCACTGTCGATCAACGTCGTCGTAGATCCACCTCTTCTGAGCATGTTTGATCCACTTTTTCATCTCCTCCACAGTCACAAAGCCATCCTGGTCTTCATCAATGCGCTCCACCAACATACTAAAATGTATTTTAAAAATTTATCAAATAGGTTGAGGATATCCTGTTCCATTCTCAAACAGACACACCGACTCCTCCTATTGGTCAGTATATTGGTCACAGTGATGGGTCAACTTTCAGAAGATACAAATAGCTCTGGTTACTTCTTACAGGAATTGTATGTAGAATGTTCTCCTTTTCTCATTTTCAGGCCTTGCCTCAAAGCGATAACTCAGATCAGAGAGATTTTAGATTTGAGTCAACTGGTATTCAGAATTGAAACCGACCACCCAAATGAGAGACTAATTCTGCTTTCTGATTGGACAATCTTATTGAGAATCAAAACACCAAATTATAACAACAATTTGGCCGACATGTCTGATAATTTTTTTAGTAATTACAAATAAATTAGCATTACAATTTTAACAAGTAAAATCTATATTTGTTACTGTATGTTGTAACAGTGCACAACATTGACAACACTGACCAAAAGAGAAAATGCTAATTTCCACCTGAAGCAGATTGATGTTTAATTCACAGAATCTAAAAGTAGATGGATACATAATCATATCAGTGTACATTATCACATAACATTTACTCGCAAACAATAAAACTGTTCAACCTCACCCTTCACTCACTCACAGGGACTGCTCACAGACACATACACACACTTAGCACACATCTGCATCACTGTACACACAACCTCCAGGGCTATCTTTTAGAGGAACTACTTTCTCTCACCCGAGGCGCTCCTTGCTCTCCTCGGGTGTAAGCTGGTCAAAGGTTTTGGCCTCTTCTTCTCCCAGAAAAGCCTCGTGGTCATAGTCAAAATCTTCTGCATCATTGTGCTCACGGTTACTTAGTGGTTCATCATGGTGGACGCGGTCTTTCTTCTCCATGGGTTTACTGGAGGCGTACACCAGGCACACGGCAAAACACATGAACAAGGGACGCAGCTCCATCTTCATAATCTGATACAGAACAGAAATGATTAGATATATTCCTGTCACAAGTGGTATAGTTAAAGGTGCACTGTTCAACTTTTCTGGGGAATAATCTTTGCCACCCGTTTGTCTCCATTAAGGTATTGCGTTGCCTGGAATGTTCCACAGTTTTGCATTGACCTTCTAGTATTTCTCTCTATGAAGTATTGATTAAATTGCAGGTGTTTTTATAGTTCAAGTATAATTTTAAATACATGCATTGCATTCTATCTATGTGTCCACAGATAGACGTAGATTTTCATAGATCTGACCTGCACCTGGTGGCATCGACTGGTTGTCTCCATAAAAATGGATAATGCCCTACCGTAGAACATTCCAGTGAAAGCACTGACATCTCTACAATCTCTAGAAAACAAGCACAAAATGGTTCCTCTAGCAGACATGTAACATAGTGCACATTTAAAATCTGTATTTTTCATGTAATTGTTAGTTTTAACAGACCTCGCAATTCGTTATTGAGTATAGTGAAATATACATATACATTCAGTCAATTCGTCTTCATGAAGAGTGGTCATAAATTGTTTAGTTTGAATTTCATATTTGGAAACTGTTTTAAAGCTACTTAAAAAAAAGAAAATGTATACACAAAATACCTTTAGATGATGCAGTCCTTCGTGTGACAATTATTAATATCATTATTAAATGGAATTTTACGGATTCAGAGAGCTAATACAAGGCATTTTGGTTGCTTGTCTGTTTAATTAGTCTAATATTAAATTCAAAATATGTCTGATAGCTTCATCTTAAAACTATACCTACAATACACAAAATATCACCCTATCCTGTAAACTTTTATCTTTTTATTCAGACTGCCATAATAGCCCGTTTAAGATAGAAAACAGGATCTCTCTGCGAGTAACAATAGTGTAGTTTGCGTCCCGTTAGACTGGAGTCAACACAATCATCTGACATTTGGCTAAGAAAACAAGATCACAAACTCCTTCAGCATAAAATCACGTGTCCGCTAAATCACAGCTAATTAGCCAAATGCTACAGACCTTCAGTCATTATAAGGGATTAAAAGTAAAAGAAAGTACCGGGTCTGGTGAGAAGTTGTTCGATGCAGTTTGAGGGCAGCAGCAGAACGGAAACACACCCATGCTCTTCCGGTGCTAAAGCTGCAGGCGGCCAATCAGAGGCCAGTACGGGGAGTGTGATGTCGCGCTGTGATTGGTCCACTTCAGACGCAGGGCGGTGATTGGATTGGACCAGAACCGCCACGTCCTCAAAGTCAACAACATCCCGTTCATTCATAAATCTGGGAAAGTGAAAACTCTGGGATCGCCACAGCTTTTCCTATTTTTATTCATCTGCTACTGTCCTCAAATTTACTTTTCTATTGAATAGATTAAAAAAAAACAAAAAAACAACTTTTTAAATAAAGACAAAAAGAAATTGTCCTTTTTGATGTACTTTTCAAGCAGCATACTTTTATTCCTAATTAAGTTCATATTTTTAATTGAAGTAACAGTAGGCATACTAGTAAGTTTTGTTTACTGTTTCAACTGTAAGTCTCAAAATGACAAACGTTTTATGTGGACAGTGTGAAATGATTCGAACAGTTGTGTTTTGCGTTGACTTTAACGAGAGTGACTTAAAAAATAATAAAATAACTAACACTGTAATGCACCAAAATCAATGTTGTTATAAATTATTGACAAATATGAGGGTCTAATAAGGCAAAAGGAGAAATTCAGTTTGCCAACTGGACAAAAGTTTATTTGGTTACGTTTCGCAACTCATCCAGGCTGCTTGTTTAGTTATGTTCTGGCGCTGGAGGACAATTCAATGCATCTGCCTGGGGGGAGGAGCTCATTAAGGGATTCTAACTGGACGACTGATGGATTTTACACACAAAAGGGTCTAATAACATCACCTCAAACAATCCAGTTGAGACTTATTTTTGAAAATGTTGCAATTTTTATGTTTTTGGTATTTTGGTAAGACTAAACATTGAAAATATAAATAAAATGTTAATTCGGTTTTATTTTATAACACTTTAAGTAGCAGTAACCATTTTTGTCACAAAGGGTAAGAGTGTGACCAAAAATATTGAGGTGTTAGAGGGTTAACTACAGTGTAGTGTTATTATACTCATGATGATGTGCTGATGTAATATGACCAGGGGTAAAAGTTGTTAACCTCTGAATTAAAAAAAAACAACACATTAGTCAAATATAATTTTTATTACAAACTACAAAACATGAAAAAGGTCAAAGTAATAAATCCACATGTATGTACAAACCAGTCTGCCTGTGACTTTGAGCTACCTGAATGTCCCCTATGTACTATATGTACATATATACTCGCATAATGAGTATATATGCACTATATGTACATATATACTGGCATAGTGAGTCTTCTTAAGATCAGTCCAGCAGGGAGTCCTCCACATCCACAGGGTTGTTTGTGTCATCTAGCTCTGCCACAGTCTCTTCATCGTCACTCAACAAGATGGTGTCATCCTGTTCTCCACTGTCTCCTGTACCTCCTGGTAGAAGACAAAAAAGTACAAAGCTTGTAACTTCAACAGAACTGCTAAATTACTGGCACTTTGATACAAAGAGAGGAAAAGAAAAGAATTACAAAATCACTACTGCTGATTTTGTAATTGCTATATTGTCATGATGAATCTCCCTGAGTTTAGATGGGCGTGATTGACAGGTGGATTCGCTAATCAGGTACATGCATGGTCTGTCCTTATCAAAACAAATACCACAAGGAACAGAAAAACATCACACATTTCTGTAGAGTCAATGAGCAAGACACTAAACTCTGTTCATCTGAAATGAGATGTAATTTTGTCTGTATTTGATAGGTGACCAAATAGCTCCTTTGTTTCACATGTGTCACTGAGAATGAAGCATCTGATTGTATGATCTGGCTTGAGAAGCCACGGAGGAAGTGCTGACTATGTAAAATATACAAACGGATATCATTCTGGACTTAAAGGCAATTATTTGACAAAAAATGAGTGAAAATAGGTTGAAATCAATAATAGCCTGATATCTTTACTGTGAAAGAAATTATAAATTGTATTCACTAGAGGAGACCAAGATCAATGGCTAACTTTAAATGCACACCAAAAATCAGACCATTTTCTGAATTTGTCAGATTATTGTATTGAAGCAAAGATGAAGATGAAATGTGAGACTTTCCTTTTACCTTGAACTAATAAAAGGTGCCATATTGCACAAATGGATTCTTGGATTCTTTGTGAACTGTGAGATTCCAGGGATTCTTAATAGGACTTTCTTGAGGGCCGCAAAATTAGTTGAATTAAATACAGTTAATATGAGACTGGGCCCCAGGTTATTTGTTACAGAAAAGGTTGGGCCCCAAGGTCAGAAGGATAATGAACCAAACCCATGCTTTAAGCCATGTTAGAATGTTGCTACCTCATCAAAAACTGATCCAGAGATGTGTTTATTAGTCTGGCTACATCCGCAAAGTTTAAAATGTTATATTCTACCTTGTGATGTCATGAAGCTGTAGTTTTCCAAGTTAACAGCTATCTTTTACCTTTTGTTGAGTAGAAACTGACAATTCCAGGTCTGAATCACCCCAAATGAAATTACCACAAATGAAAGGCGCCAATAGTGTTTCCCATTTGAGAAAAAATGAGGACGAGGAAACAACATTACAAAAAAACAAAACAAAAACATGATGAATTTAAAATCCATAAAGTGAATAAACTGAAGTGTTGTAATTAAGCTTGTGCTGCAAGCGATGAGACTGATAAGACTAAACCTGGGAATGCCTGTAGGTACCTTGGCTGCTTTCCCCCTCTTTCTTCTCTGTCAGGAACACTCGCTGCATCATAAGCTTCTTTACAGTGTGACACATGTATTTGAGCTCGGTGGTGGAGTCCTTTCCTGCAAAAATACAGAGATAAAATTAAAATGAAGAGAAAAAAAATGGAATGTTAGATGCTCACCTTTACGTGGCAACTCCTCAAACAGCATAGAAGTCCCCAAAGCATCTGAACATGTAAGATAGCATAAGAGGTAGTAAAGATATGGAATTAATGTCTGAGTCTCTTTTCATGTGAATAGCCCCAGTAATTACAGTTATTAACCATAAACCAGGTAAACAAATTACAAATCTGGCAGTTAAACATCATACCACAGAATTCTAACCCGTCCTCCAGCTCAGTTTAAACTATAGAGATTCTACAATGTTGTGATGTCCTGTGAATGCAGCCTATTGTTGAAAAACGTGCATTCTTATTACAAGTGTTGCTTCTCCACAGATCTGACCTGTAACTTGCCCTGATGGCATTGCTTGCTCATCTGCATGGAGATACATAATAAACTGAAAGTGGCTGACCCTCCACCAGAAAAGCACATTTTAATATTGCAACTATTTTCATTCAGGTATTTATTTTGGGCAAGTAACATAAAATACAAATACAAATAACAGAAACAACATTTTCTTTTGGAGTGGGAAGAAAAAAAACTTAAACTAAATCCCACCCCCTCTTCTAATTTAACATAATTAGCTTTCTTTAGTATTCTTCACACATTTTACATCAGATCATATGAACTATTTAAAAGTGAGGACAAAGAGTCACTGGTATAGCTTGTAACATAACTATCATAATAAAACAGGATACCAACAATGATAAGAAAATTAAGGATACCAACAATGGTAACAGACAGCACACACCAGCAATGGTATTATACTACTACTATATAATTATAGCCACTTAATAAACATATGTGGATACCCTGATGGTTTCAGATGGACAAAATAAATAGATGAATACATACATAAATATTCTGTTCTGTTCTGATTAGGGGTGAGTGAAAAAACAAAACAAACCTGGTGAACTTGTTATTTTCTTACCTTCATATTCTCCAGCAAAAACAAATTGCCCCACTTGTATGAATGGATTGTCACTGTCAATATCCTTGGAAACAGAGAAAGTAGCAACAATCATACAAAAATGCTGCAAATGTATCCATCTCTAATGGCAAAGAAGTAAAGACTTACAAGAATTTTACATGTGCTCTTGTTCTTGGTCAGAAACTCATTGCTCAGGGTTCCAGCCAGTTCCACTACAACCAGCTGCTCCTGAAAACACAGTTGTGTGAGTAATGTTAATACAGATTACAGTAAACACTATTGTTATTGATATTTCTGTGATGTATGATGAATACACTATAAAATGTGTTACACAGCAATGACCTATGGTCCATTCAAGGCAACAAAGTTAAACAGACAATGCATTTATTTAATGGTACACTTTGTAACCTTTGTCATGGTACAAATGCTTTGACTGTTAAGTTCCACATTATGACATTATGACACTAATCACCTTGCATTTATTCAATTACAGGTGTTTACAGATATTGTTAGAAAATATATTGGAAAAAAGTGCATTTTTATAGCTGCCTCTCCTGTCTGCAGATATGACCTGTGATCTTGGCTGATGACGTCCCCTGCTTGTCTTCATGCATGGAGATAGGTGAATATAATGCCATACAGTGCAACATTCTTGGCAAAGCAATAGTGACGGACCCTCAACCATAAAAGTTACATTGTGCACCTTTAAATGTGTTGCCCTTAAGGGTGAGGGATTATGGTTGAGGGAAGATAATTTAGATTAGAGGAAATAATTGATTAATCACTACTTTTTCCTCCAATTAACATAACGACATGGTAATGCTATGGTACCGCATACACCGCCACAATGTGGATAGTGACGTGATTCACGGATTAATATTTCTATAGATGTGATTGTGGACTAGCAGTAAAGCTAACCGAGCATATAGAGTCACAACTTTATATATATGATGTCGTCTTTACCTACCTCTTCTTCCCATTCATCGTCCATCGTTTGTCAAAATTATTTTACTACATCAATAATAATTTAATTATAGCTTCATATGACGTCTCAGTTAAGATAATATTCAGAAAACTCGCTGTGTTTTGTTTTGATGCAGTTTTTGACCAGCTTCCGCGAAAATACGGTGTCCTGGAGGGATTTGGTTAACTAGTCTCTGAGTGTTATAGCACGAATTAACCACTGGGTTGTGCTGTTGCACAATTTTCCGGCAGTTGTATTGTGAAGTTTAACCATACAGCGCTCAGGATGGAGGACAGAGACAACAACATCTCTGTGGTTTCTTAAGACATAAAGGCAGCCATACAGTTGAAAACATTATTAAGAAAATATTTAACTTGATTATTTTCTTAATTGTAGTTCTTTTGGGCTGAAAAAGAAGATACTTTAAATAATTGGATATACTGTATTTTACAAGACATATTAATAGCATCTTCCTCGACATTTGCCTGTGGTCCTATTCTAGTTCTGATATGAATCAAAAACATTTTGATCCACTAAAATTTTTAGCATCAATTCTTGCTCATATTAGTATGTTGCTTTGATAAGTTTTCAAAGCCATCAATTATAATAAAATGCAACATTCTTGATATAATACAATGTAATGTAATTTCATTAATGTATTTTCATACATACATATTAGTATTGGTACTAGTACTAGTTCTGATATGGATCAAACACATTTTACAACCCAGATTTTTTATCATTTATTCAGTATAGATTCTTGTTCATATGAGTATGTAGCTTCAGATGTTTTAATATTAGTTAGTATTTGTAATGCTGATTAGTAATGATTTTATTGTGAAACCCATTTTATTACCAGTAGTCTTTTAACTAAAATAGTACAATTACTAATACATACTATAACTAGTATCAAAACTAGATACAAATTTGAGCTGGTATTAATACTAAAGAGGTCTCACTCATAGGACATAAATAAACGTTCCTGAATAGCTCAAGAAAGATCTTGGGCTGTATCAGAACAAATATAAGAGCACATAGACTATATGGCCATGGCCACTTTGGAACATACCCCACTGACTGAGGGATTACACAGATTAAAAGCCACGTGCCAATGTAAAAGAAAGCACTATGAATTAATGATGAAAATTCTACGACAAACATTCTATTATGTAAATGTTTTTTATTGTCATAATGGTATTGGGATCATTCTTGAGTATCAGCTCTATTCCTTTGTGTTAGAAAGTTTGAAATTTTAGTATCATAACAACATGCCTGTACCGTTTGCTCAACATACTAATGCTTCCAGATGATTGTACTGTAGGATCTGTGTACCTGGACAACCTCATCCCCACCCAGCATTTCGCTTGTGGATGTTCTCCAGTGCAAGCCCATTGGAGAGGTGATGAGATGAGATGAGAAGCATAGTCTTTATTGATCCCCAAGGGAAGATCCATCTGTCAGCGGCAGTGGCAAAAAATACCAGATGAAACGTGCCCATCAAACACGTCCACGCCACCAAAGAAGCCATTGGAGAAGCAAGACAAAAGGACATATCAGACAACATCTTTAATCAGGGAAGGAGCCATCATCAATCTATGGGATTATATACAAGAGTCATATGCATTTGTGGAATTGCCTCGCTGTGGCTCATTTGAATAGTCTAAAAATGGATATGGGTAACATGATAAAAGGCTAATGTTATGTTGAACTTACCTTTAACCAAATAAGCAAATATATTACGTTATGAGTTTTGTTCAGTTGACACGGTTTAAAACATCAAGTCAATGTTTTAGGCAGTCAATAACCTGTCAACTGTTTAGACTTAAACTTGTATTTGAACATGTAAGTGCAAAGAGATAACTGCACAAAATGATTACAGAGCTCTCTTAAAGGTCTGTGATTAAAAAAAGGGCTGTGAGTGAGTTTGTAGTAAATTTAAATTAAATAATTTGTGGAAAATTATCAAAACTGGCTTCACATATTGGACCAGAATCATCTTATTGGGCACTGGTTTTTCAGGATCGCATCAGCATCAGCCATGACACAAACTCAC
>KN496396.1:0-33054 GCA_000787155.1 Scartelaos histophorus | reverse complement strand
GAAAGTAACAAAAAACCAAGATGTAAAATGGTTAAATAAAGTGATCATCTAATAAATAGGAATGCAACATTTAAAAAAGGGAATCTAAAATATTTGCACAAATTGCACAAAATAACCTTAACTATGAAACAAAATACAACTAAAGACACAAAACAGAACCAAACTAAACTTGACACAGAGACAAAATGGAACAGAGACCACAAAGGCCCACAGCCCCAAAAAGGTGTGGCTGATCTTCATTGTCCATCTCGTTTGACAATGAACTTATTTGTTTGCTTATATCTTTGCTTAATCGCATATTAACTCCCATAACCCGGGCAACATTAAATGTATTCTGTGTTTTTTACTATTATTATTATTTATTTATTATTCTTTACTTCACCCTGTCAATTCCATGGCAGAAGAACGTTATCCAGTTTTGTTACCAACTTGTGTCAAAAACAAACGAAAAACCACAGTTAAAATGTTTTATTTTGCCTGCGTTTTGATTTACCTCAGACGTTTCATGTAAAGCAGATTGGAGTATTTAGTTTCTATACAGGCAGTACATACCAGTTACAAACAGCAACTGTTCACGCTGACCAGAAGACATTGGAAACTGCAGATGACGACTTCCAGTGTAGTTTTTGACACTGGGAATGTGATAAAACTGTGGTTTCAGCAGCGTCTTCACAATTTATAAAAGGAAAAAAAAAAAAGAATAAAATAACATAGAAGAAGAAAACCGGGCCATTTTGTCAGTTTTTCTCAGAGTTCCTATCGCCAACACAGCCCAAAGGAAGTAATCATCCGCGTGTTTCCAAACGTCTGGCAGTTTTGTGTGACATAAGTGTGATGGCCATCTGTCCTTTCAATGTCCCATGATGCTCTTTGCTTCGTTTCTGAACTTAAGATTTGAGTTTTTTGTGTGTTATATAAAATTTTTTCTCACACTATTACATATTGTTTGTATAGTCATCGTATATATTATCAAATTCCCATATACGTATAATATGTAATTTTGTAATTGTATTTATTTGTCGGTCATTCATATTTTCTTTGTCTTACCATACCATAAGGTATACTATGAAACCTTTATGTTCAAGGCTTTCTATGTCCATGGAAAGTAACAGCAGATGAACAGAAAAATAAGAAAAATAAACAAACAAAACAAGAAAAAAGCAATGTAATCACAGAGGAAAGGTAGATACGTTGAATCCAAGCTTAAGCCAATAACATCTCCATAGCAAAAAGCAAAACCAAAAAAGTTACATCGTCCTTCTTTAAACTTCACTGGAATTTTTTGGAGCAAGAATTGGGCCAGTTTGGGTCATTGGCTTGTTGCGTTGTGTTCAAAGTCAGCCAGAAATCGGAGACTCCTGGGCCGAGTGAGCGCTTCATATTTTGCGGCGTATTATTGGATCACCGTGAGCGTATCTCGTGTTATCTTCTGAAATCTGACCTGGTTTGAAGGCAGCACCTGCACAGCCTCAGCCACATGACACAAACCAGCCAAAACAAGCTAGCATGCTAGTATTTTTAGCATCTGCTTCGTCATACAGCTCTTTCTAGGAAGACAATGTTTTTAGACGTATGTCGATGAATATGTTGTTTTTTTAAGTGCTTATGATGGTGAGAATACTGATTTAGTTAAAATGTAAACATAACTACTCTACAGTTAAAGCTACAGTGAGTAACTTTTAAGACATAAAGTAGATCTGAGAAATAACTTGTCTTTTTTGTTTTTTCATTTTGGTTGTGTTTATTGTACTGAAAAATTTTGAAAAACTTGCGTTCTTATAGTGAGCGCAGGCTTGCTTCTCCACAAACTTGACTCTTATTTGGCCTTATTAATATTTGTAAATTTATATAATATATCATATTTATTAATGCTTGTTCTTTCAGTTATAATATCCCACAGTATGGCATAAAACGTATCTATAGCCATGGAGAATGTTTGGTTAAACTCCTTTATTACACAAAATTGACTACTGTGTGTTTTAAGCCGCATTGCAATGTTGGTACCTCCTCAAAAACAGACGTGGAGTTTCATTCCCATGTTTCAATCACACATATTTGAGTAATCCTGCCTTATTAGTCTCCCTCTCCACAGCTCAAAATGCTTCACCTTGTGATGTCATGAAGCAGTAATTTTCAATTTAACAGCTCCTTTTACCTTTAGTTCAGTAGAGATTGGCAGTTCAAGAGCTGAAATCATCTAAATCATTCTAGTGTGTAGATCTTAAAAACACTTCCTGTGTAACCACATGACATCACAAGGTGGAACAGTATTCTTTTTAAGAAAAGAACATCATCATCAACTTCAGATCTGTTTGTGATGAGGAAATATTACAACATAGATCAGGTAACAGCGCAATTAATGTCATTTTAAAATTAGAATCATGCAGGTGATGTGCCACCTTCAGAATGTTACACACTGTAGCTTTAAGAGTTTTACTCAAAAGAATCTTCTGATATTTTGGTAGTATGGCTATCGGACTGTCTCTTACTAGGTGTAATTCTGTAGCTGTTACCTAGCAACCGTACTGTTATCAAAGGCCAAAACTTGCCTAAATTAAACAGTAGTTATGATCAAAAAATAAATGACACTTATTTTGTTAACTCAAGAATTTAACTCCCAGAGAAAATTGTGTTCCTTGTCGTAAAACTGTCTGCTTTAGGTTGTAATTTACTGCTCTCAACTGATGTAAAATAATCAGAGATACTGACCAGAGGTACGATCCCCCCAAACCAAACAAAATGAGAAAAAACATGAAATACTTTTATACTCTTAAACTTTATATCTTGGCAGGATTGGGTTAAAACAGTAGGCGTGTTCAGTGCGGTGTAGAACAGAGATAACTAGCCACTTTATAACCGTAAAAGTCAATTATTAACGCTACAGTTCACTGTGGGTTCAGTGTAACTTTGACCACAGACAGTAAAATAAACAGCCGGGTTATATAAAGCTTTAAAACGGCATTAGACATGATTTCAGATGACATGACAGATTATAGACAGGCGGAATTCACTGATAAATTGGTTTGGATATTAAAACGGAAACAGGAAGTCATTCTTCCTTGGCCCAATTAAACTTTAACACCTTCAAATCCGCTCTTTGTTTTTACAGTTTGATTTTGACACAGTTTCGCATTAGAGATTTGGTATTTAATTATGATTTTACTGCTGTTTTCTATTCATGTGTGATAAAAAAAATAAACATTTACTATAAAATCTTTCCATTTAACTTTTAACATTTAACATTTTTTACATTGTCTTAATTTTTTTATACACATTATAGCTCACTATATAGTTTTTTTTTTTATTTCTTCACAATAGTGGCTTGCGTCAGGTTTGAATTTGGGTGCGCAATATGTCAAAAAATTTCAAAAACACGATCAATATCAACTTCTTGGGTTCTTATTCTTTAAAGATAATACATTAGAAGATTTGTTAACTTTAAAGATGCATTGTGTAATCTGTCTTCTGGATGGTCCGTCACCCAGTTGTCTCCATGGAGATGTGCCTAGAAGAGTAAGAATGGGTGTTTTTTAAAGATATTTTTGAGTAATTAAAACCAATAAATGCAAAACAGAGTAGTTTAATGCCATACTGTGGACAATTTAAACCAAAGTGTTAACATTGCCATGGAGACAAAGGTTGCAGATCCCTCCAGAAATGTTACACAATACACCTTTAACATGTCAGCGAGATAATCACACTCTACTGTTTCCTGTTGTCTTTAAAAAGAACCCAAGAAGTTGAAAATAAGACAAAATGAACATTTTTGGATTCATAATTAATATTGCAACAAACTAATCTAGCGGGGGCTCGGTGGCGGCACGATGGCTGAGTGGCAACACTCTTGCCTCACAGCAAGAAGGTTACGGGTTCGATCCCAAAAACATGCAGCATCCCTGTGACCCTGACCCCTGATCCCTCATACCTGTGACCCGTGGGACTACGGATGGAAATTAGCTGTGTGGCTATAATCTGACGTGTTTACATTCGTGCTTGTCATGTATGTTCATTAACATGCACTGTCCCAATCAAATAAACACATAAATAAAAAATATATATGCGGCATTTGCTTAATGAAAATGTGTTTTTAAAATGAAAAAAACCTAAAGCAGACCTTTTTTTATCTGTTTTCATTTTTTACAGGCTTGGAAAATAAGCACTAAACTGGTTTTATAGTGCACTTATTAAAACTGACTGGTCACTGGTGATGATTCTATTAACTCTGTGATTATGTTAATAACTATATGACATGAACCTATGGGGATGTGTTGGGGTTTGTGTTGTTGTGGAACTATGTGTTTGTTGTATGTTCTTGGTCCCCCTTGAAAACGAGAAGCTGCATTTCAAGAGGCTTTCCATAAATAAATTCTAATTCAAAACACTTGACATAATATTGATATCAAAGTAGTCAAAAACTATATTAGAATCTTTGAATCTATGGTTTCAGTCAACAGTTTGGACATACTTTTTCATAAAATGTTTTTTTTAATGTTTTCTACTTTTATGTATTTACAATTATGAGATATACGGAAGACATAAAATATATGAAACAAGATGTATGGAATTAAGTTCAAAAGTTATTATTTTTTTTATAATTTAAATTCAAATCCTAAAAATAGCCACCCTTTGCTTTGTTGACAGGGCTGCAAGCCCTTGGCCTTCTCTCTTGGCCTCTTGAGGAAATCTCCTGAAATGGTTTTCACATCTCAGCTGTGCCTGGTCAGTGTCAAGAAACACCAAAAGTGCAAAGCAGTGGAATAATGGAAATAAAGAAGCAAAAGTGAAAAAGTGTCCAAACTTTTAACTGGTAGTGTGTAAATTATGTACTTTCCCATAGTCTAATCAACTACTCAAAAACACTCATCTACAAAATCATGTTTCGTTGCTGCCCTACTTTATTGACATCACCATTCCTTCCATAGGGTAATATAAGGTGCAATAACATACAGGACTGTCCCTTCTTTTCGAGTCAGTTGTCACAGAGTCACTGAGGCTGTTGTTTCATTTATGACACTAATATCCTGTACAGCAGAACTCTCCACTCCGGAAGCTCCAGTCCACCTCCGGGCTTTGTTTGTCCAAGAGAAATCACACCTGGGCTATTTAATTTCACCTGCACAGCCGAGCAGTCAGCAGCAGAGGGGCAGGAGCAGTAGTAGTTTTAGTAGTAGTTGTAGTAGTAGTAGTAGTAGTAGTAGTAGTACTAGTAGTTGTTGTTGTAGTAATAAGCAGGTGGAAGCGTAATGTAGTAGTTCACTTTGAGGTCACAGCCTTGTCTCCCCCTCTGGTCCCTCTGACGTAGGGTCCAATCGGCCTCTGTCCTGACACTCACACGGGTCTGTCAAAGCACTATATGAGATTTGTATGTGATTTAAACCTCCTGATGAGGCGTAATAAAGGTTCAATTAGACCATGTTGGAATTAGTACTGCATGGAGTCATTTAAGGTTAATTATATAAAGGCTTTCCAAACTCTCAATATTAAATGTTAAGTTATGAGTGAGGGAAAGGCCAGTACATTCATTATTTTTGAGGATTAGCTACAATGAAATGCCTCAGTTTGAGTGGCCCTTGACCGTACAGAGAGCACAGAGGACCCAGAGGAGAGAGGGGCCGCGGGATCAGAGGTAGACCTGCGGCCCGGGGTACGGCTCTGACCCGCACCAGAAGTCCTCGGGCTGAGAGATCTCCCGGAGCCACATCTCCTGCCCCGGCTGGCCCGCGCCCTGACCCTCGGCTTCTGTCAGAACCGAGTAGTAGTGACAGTCTCTGCCGTTATCCGGGTCGTACGGCGGGGCCAGGATGTCCATGAACGCCGTTGGACCGTCCACGGCGTCTATCTGGTGAAGGTTGTCCCGGTCCGGGGAGAGCACGCAGGGCCCGCTCTCCGGGGTGAACTCTCCCATGGAGCGCAGCACTGACAGCCGCAGAGAGTCCGTGTGGGCCTGGGGAGGGCTGGGCCGCTGCAACCGGTCGAAGCAGCTGATCCGGACCTTCCCGTAGAGCACTTTGAGCATGCCGTACATGCCCGGGTGGTCGTGGAGGGGAATGGAGGTGCCGCTCTTCAGCAGAAATATGCCCATACTGAAGTGGTCCGTCTCGCAGATGTGCATGTATGTGACCGGGGGCTGGTAGGAGCGCGCCGGGGACAGCCCGCCCGAGCTGTCCGCTTTCGGCGGGACTAGCTTCAGATCCGCCGCGCTCACCTCCGACATGAGGCTCTTGAGCTGCCCGTGATTCTCTTGGAAAGTCCTCCCCGCCTCCTCTCCGATCCTCGGCGGGTTCCTGAAGGTGACCAGCGCCTGTCGGGCTATCCTCTGCACCAGGGAGCTCATGCTGCTGTCTCCGGGAACCATTCCGTCCGAGCGGCGCACACCTCCGCACAGCTCCGCGCAGTTCCGCGCACAGCCCCGCGCACAGCTCCGCGCTCTCGCGCTTCTGCCGCGGCTAACGCTAGCGGCTTAGCTAGCACCGGAGATCGTCTCTTTAAGCGAAAGCTTCCTCTCGTAAAGAGATCTGAGGACTCAGCTTAACTTCACAAATCAAAGGCGCAGGCGAGTGCTCTCAGTCTGTTTCACATTAAATACAATGGCAGTGCCCAGTGTATTAAAAACACAAAGAGAAAAGAACACTAAGCACGAACAGCTTGGTTACATTGATTTAGAGCCCGGACTGTAACGACACTGAGCGCTGCTTCAGAGTGAGGCTCTGTCATCTTTGAGCACGTAGAATTATTTTTACTCAGTTGGATTTTGTCGCTTGTTCCGCACTGGCTTTTATGAAGCTAATGGGCGTATCGACCCACAACAATTTATACTTTTATTATTTACTTGTGTCTCCGATGTAGACGCGAAATTCCGTGATATAAACTGAAAAGTGTTCCCCATTTTTGAATATCTGTCAAACACGTACGCATCTCCCGGCACCAGACCACCACCACGCGCCCCCTGTTAACACCTGGGGCATTATGGGAAGTGTAGTCATGGATGTAGAGAAAAACCTGTCCTGCTTTCATGAGACCGTAAATTATTAAAAGCTATTGGGTTTTATAAAATATAGCCTGGGCCTAACACACTTCTACTTAAGAGTCGTGGGTGACACAGTCACCCATACCAATATCCTATTGTTTTTGAAAGCACCATGATGCCGCTAAAGCATCTCCTCTCTGCATCTCTCTCTACAGTCAAGGTGACTCAAGATCCACGCACAGTGTTCACTTAAAAACAATGAATACATGAATGAACTTTATTAAACTGATCTGATATGCATTGCATCGGGCTTAATTTGGAAACCTGCAGTTTTGGGCTGGTGTGGTGAGTTGAGGGAACAGGAAACCATAACAGATCCCGTCATCCCTTTATAGACTGCAGAATTTCTGCACATTCATTAAAATCTTCAGACCCCATACAGGGTCAAATTAAGCCCTTGGACCATGTAGAGAGAATCTAAAACCGCTGCTTATGCAATGGCTGTATTAAATGTTTGTTCTAGGTTTGCCGCCTACAATAAAATACTGATAAAACTGTTCATAATTAAATGAACTTTATTCAACACTGTTTCCCATATTGATCAATGAGGGAAATGTTTACAACATTATGTGACAGAAGTTTGACCTGAGCTTCAGGGTTATTATATGGTCAAACACATGGTCATCCTATCACAGCCAATGATCAACAGCCTTTGTTTTCATAACCCAATTCATTTTAAATAGATTTCTAGCAAGTCCGAGCAGATTATTATTTAGGGTTTAAGTCAATATTGTCCAGTAATTGATAACACAGTTTAGACCTACAGTCTTGTGGCAGACGTTTTTTAAGGAGGTTTATGGTCAACAGGTCCCTCTTGAAAATGACAAATGATAAATAAAGAATGAGCAATAAACCTGGTTTATTTCTTGTTTAGAAGAAATGAACATCTTCATAAGTTTGTTAAAGCCTATAGACTGAGTTTAGTTCTGGTTCCATCTTGGTTTAGTTTTTTTGTTTAATGGAGCTTTCAATCTTGCATATTCAATACCTGCATAATAAAAACATGACTAAACCCAGAACTAAGCCTGGAGACGGGGCACAATCCAGGACCAAACCAAGTTTACATCAGGACTAAACTGGGCACAATCCAGGACCAAACCGGGATAACTGTGAAACTGTGATACATTTTATATAAATATTTATATTTGATTTCATGTGTATTTTAATTCTCAAACGTGTTCAGGCTGGTGTGGAGCAAAATATCTCTACACTAAGGTGGAATTCCAAAACCTTTTAATACAAAACTCATTGGTATCAATACTGCGATAGCTGCCACGATCTTACTTGATATCAAAACAAAAATCACTGGTATCATCCAACTCAGTTCACTTAACCTTTCTGAATAACACTAAAATACAACCCCATAACTGCAGCATTTTATTTCTTCTCGGTTCTGTCCTTAAAGTTGTGCTAGCATCCTATCCCTGTGTGGGAGTAGACAGGCTGACTCAGGCTGACTCATCTGGAGGAGGTCTGATCAGAGTGTGGAGGTAGAACCATCATGGAAGCATCTCTACAGGGAAACTCCCGCCCCCACACCCCATAAAGAGGCACGATGCTCGGGTAACTTTACACACGTCTGCCTCCAAGTGTGGAAGCTACGGAGCCACAAGGAAGGAAATGAGAGACCACCTTCAGTCATTTTAAGATTTAATTTTGAGTTTGAAAGATGCAGCAGCGTAATTAGTTTAACTTTTTTCCTAAAGATTAATGGTACACGTAATATTTTTAGAGACTCATATATCCAGATCTTGAGCTACTCTTGTTCAGGACCATAGAAATGGACTAAAGAAGTGTGATGTCAACCACAGTGTTCAAATCCAGTCAAATGAAGCTCACAGTGGCTTGCAGTTATAAGAGTGAATTTGAAGTCAAGTTCATGATTAGGAATAGACATTTATTTACAGACAAAATAGAGTTATCACAACAAAATCAGAGTGAATCCCGCTAAAGAAACTTGTCAAGTTGTAGTGTATTGTTTTGTATCATGTTTTATTTATTTACGTTTATGAAGAAGTGTCGTGAGGGCTCATGAGTGACATAGGCTTGTGGGCGGAGCCTTGGACAGAATCCTACTTCCAACTGATTAGATTACTCAAAGTTGCATCACTTCAGGCACGTTTTTTATAAGGAAACAGCATTATAACATAGTCGAAAGCTCAAAAAAGTCAATTTTGCAATAAACCACATTCAATGAACACTGAACAAAGAAATATTGAGAATTTGAACAACACAAATGCCTGATAGAAAAGCTTGGTCCTACTTTGGACATCTCTAATTCCTTCTCATTTTACACGTATGTCACACTGCTCTTCACTTTTCTGTTCATTGCAGACGTGAGTATCTGTTACACACTAAGGCCTCTGTTACAGTGTCTGTGCAGTGAGCTCTGGTACCTTTGGACAGGCAGTGCCAAAACCAGAAACAAACCCAGGAAACTGACGCTCTGGAATCTCACCAACATCTGACTCTCCCACGGTCTCATCTGCAGAGTCATGGCTCTGTGGACAAAGACTGTTACAGACCGTTGATTTGGAATGGGATAATATGGCACGAATCGAGGAGATGAGGCCTATACACAACTCACAATACAAACAAATCTGTATAGTGATAGTTACTGACCAAGTACATGCACCAAAATGATATAATAAAAGATTAAAAAAAGATATAATACCAGAATTATCACTTTATGTATAATCCATAGACTGTAGAAAAAAATGGATTAAGGGAATGTGGCATTACCCATAGCATTCGACTCCAGGCAAACAGAGCTTGGAACTGATTTATGGGCAAAATAGCTAAATAAAATCACCAGGATCAAGTAGAGCAGGTTAATATGAACATTTTGAGGCTAAAATTATGAGGCTGACAGAAGCAGTTACAGAGAGAGGGGCAACCATTTTTCAGGAAGTGCGCCCATGCTCACTTTCTATCAGGAATGCGGCAGCTAGCGCTTAGCCATGTCCATGTGTGTATATACAGTTAATTCAATCCACTTTATTTCTATAGCACATTTTATAAACATGACCCTTGCTGCACAGACAAATTAATACAATAAAAGTAAATTATAAATAAAGAGTTAAAATGTACAAATAGGATAAAACAGTGAATAAAATAATTAAATAAAGTACATAAAAGAGACAGAGGACCAGACAACTCACACGGTGTTAAAAGCCAGAGAATAAAAGTGGGACTTAAACACTTCACTGTGGGGGTTGTCTGGAGACAGAGCGTTCCAGAGCTTAGGGCCGAGCACAGAGATTTTTTTAGTCTCGTATTATCACCACGAGCTAGAACTGGCTCTGGGACCTCAGAGTGCGCAGGTGTAAATCTGGATGAGGTCCGAGACACATTTTGGGGCCACTCCATTCAAAGCTTGAAAAACAAACAGGAAGTCAGTGCAGACACAAGGATTGGTGTGATATGCCCTTGCTTTTTTGTTTGTTTTTGGCCGTTTGTTCTGGATTGACTGTAGACGGGAAAGTGTATTTTGAGAGATGCCTGTGTAAAGTGCATTGCAGTCGTCCAGGCAAAATAAAAGCATGCATGACCTGTTCAGAAAGATTAAAATATATATAATGTTTATGTTCTATGGTATGGTAAACCACTATTCTGATTGCACATTATTGCATTATTCATTCCAGATGAGGCTTTGGACACATACTGTATGGTTATTCTGGTGTATGATCACCTCTGCTCACAGTGGGTGTGTGAGGTAAGTGTCAGGATATTCTGTTACAGCCACAAATGGTCAGATCACATAACTGTTGATTTCTGGACCATTGTTTCTAATTCTAAATTGAATAAATTATTGTTGCTATGACAAGTACACAATAACAACAACCATAGACAGGGCATATAGAAGAGCTATTCTACAAAAAATATGCCACTGTCAAAGGTATTGTGCATAATTTAGTAGGTTGCACACTTTCCCTGTTCCCACAAAGTTGAACTACAGGTCAGATATGCGGAGAGGTGAGTCCACTCACTTTAAAATGCATGTTTTTCAAAGGGATTTTTAGCCATAAAACATCAGTAACTTATTAAATAGGTCTGAGAGTTACATTCACTTCAAATTATAAATCAGATTATGTACTGACAGTTACTCTTTTAATTACTGTCACTGTCTTTATTGTTTACTTGTGTACTTTCTTAGACCACTGCTTTGTACTGAATATTATTTTGCTACATTATTTGGCTACTCTCCCACCTCTTTAGTAAATCCCTGGAAGTTGTCTTAAAAAGCAGATAGAGACGATTAGCGCCGTCCCTCCTCCCTCTCCTCCTGTCCTACTCCTCCCCCTTTCCTCACCCGCCCACTCACAGTGTGACTGGGCTTTATATAAATACCACATCTCAGCTCTGGGTTGTGACGTCTTCCTGTCAGGGCAACATGTTGTTTTTCGCTGGTGAGGAGGAAGTACAGAGCTGCTGGAAATAGATTGCACGTTCAATTTTAGCCCTGATGCCTCGCCAGAATGGAAGGGGCTCTGGCTCCCTCCAAATGAAATAAACAGGGCAGAAATGATGATGAGACAACACGCTAACATACAAACACTAGCTTGTATGATTACAGCTATATTTACAACACTGTACCAATACAAGGTTAGGTCATGTATGGTTTTGAAAATTTGCAGAAATGATAAGATGCTTCTATTAAAGACTATAAACCCACAAGTGCATTTTAAATAAAGCTGCTAATAGCTGGAGGACTAAAGCGGAAAGTGAGGGGGGATTAAGGGTGGAGTCTGGAGCTATAATGAACAGTGTGATTGGTCAAACGGGTATTCACACTTCAAACTCTACCCCTACTGCCAGGTCTTTGTATCAGAAACATGTGGCTGTAAACAGCACAGTCCTGTGTGATGTCACATAGTACATAAAATTGAAACAGCCGTACATTGTTTAACAGTGTTTAACAGTTTTAATTTAATGTTTAGTTCCCATTTAAAATGGGAACTAAACATTAAAACATTAAATTATATTTTGGGACATGTTTAAATGAGTATGTTTTAAAATGTAATAAAGATGTGAACGTTTCTATTAGCTTGAAGTGTCTGATGCCCTCTGCAGGTGACAATAGGGAGTTAAGTATTTTGAGGACACTTAAGCAACATGGTCAACATGGCCCTGACAGACTGATGATTCTTAGGGTTTTTTTTTATGAACAGGTGATAATGAAAAGGTCTCTTACACCTTGGACCAGTGGGGCAACAGTGGCATCTGCAATTTGACTTCTTCAGAACAGTGTGTGAGTTTGTTTGCCCCTTTGTCCCAATTCACAGTCTTGTGGGTGAGTGTATGGATTTCACTGACCTCTCAGTGATCCAGCCATGGTACTTTTTTGCTCTTTGCAACCTTATAATAAAGTGAACCACAAAAGTACAAATATCACTTTATATTCTTGTTTGAGAGATTGCACAAGATGTTTCAAATATTATCCTTGTTTCGCAGTGGTATAATGTAACAAACTAAAAGTAGTAAACTACTGTACTTAAGGTATCTGTACTTTACTTAAGGAGATTTCGAAGCAGATACATTTTTACTTTTACTTCACTACATTTGAGAGCAGGTATCTGTACTTTCCACACCTTTTCATGTTTGAACAGGGCCAAAAAGTTATTTAAGTATTTTCATTATTGTATGAGACCTGAAGGTTTATTTTTTAGCACATTTGTAATCTGAAAACAAAATATACAAGGAAAAACTGCTAGGAAAAACTGTCAATCCACTAATTTCAGCACAAATTGATCAAAATCATTCTATTTGGATCTTAATTACATCTCAAAACCGGTGTGAAATACTTACTTTTTGCATTTTTTAACACATATTTTAACACTTTTGCTCTAGTATCTGTACTTTAATTCAAGTGACACATGTATGCACAGCTATAGCAGCAAAAAACAAATGACAATCACGTTTTCCATTCAAAATATATAATGTCAGCTTCATAATTGCATTTTGTGAATGCTAACATAAGCAAAGGAGTCTATTTATACACTGTACATATGCAGATACTGAACAGTGAATAGATCTAATAGAGATAACAAACGTACAGCTCCATCTGGTCACACGTACTGGTTTTGTTAAACATATGGGAGAGCACGTTTCTGGCCTCCACTCACAGATATCAATCACCAAACTGTAGTACTGCTAATTCATGGTAAATACTGTCTGTCGCCGTGTGGGTGTATTACAGCTATTTTAGTCTGTGATCTGCACTAGTGTTAATATAATTCTAACACCGCCCACTCCGTTTAACAGTTTTTTTTACATAAGTTTGGTTATTTCAAGTAACATTGTATAACCTTTAACATAGCATAACAATATCCTTATAATTTATTGTTTTTTTCTTGGTTTAAAGTGTTAGAACTGGTTTTATCTGGATTTGGGGGCAACGTAAAAGGCCTGTACTGTATTTTTATGTTATTAAAGATTATTGCACTATTTTCTATGTTCTAATGTTGTTTCCTCATCACAAACAGACTTGGAGTTTTTTTTTGTTTCATTCACACTTATTTAACACACAAACCCTGCATATTTAGGCTGACTGTTCCACGTTGTGATGCCATGTGGTCATACAGGAAGTGCTCCACTGTGTTTTTCAATTGCCAAACTTCATTGAACTAAAGTTAAAAGGTAAACTAAATGTACTTGAAAACTACAGCATCATGACATCACAAGGTGGAACAGAGCATTTTGAGCTTTGGAGATGTGGACAGACTAGTAATGGAGAGCTACTAAAATATATGGGAATGAAACACAACTCCAGGACTGTTTTTGAGGAGGTAAGATTATAACAAGGCTAAAAGAGTCGATATTGTGTAAACTGTCCAAGATTCAGACTGGTCTGGTCTTTAAGACAGTGAAAATCAGGTATAGCCAAAAAGAAAGTGCATATAATCGTAATAAAAAAGCAACTCCATACTTCTTGAAAATACACGCAGCAGCCAGGGGCTGGTTTGGTGGGTCAGCACTGAAGGAGGGGTCAAATGAAGAAAACACATTTCAAGTACAATTACGTTTATTATTGATATAGTTTTATTTACGTCCAAGGAGTCTTCACAGTGGATGGGTGGCCTTAGCCTAAAGCAGGCCACTAGTGAGAGTTTGTAACCCCAAACTGCACTGGGAGAATGGGTGAATTTTGTAAACAAAGCTTGCGGTTATTAAGGACAGCAATAGCATGGGATCCGTGGTAAATAAAAGGGGAAGGACATGCGTTTTAAGCAGTATTTTGTACAATTTGGTTATTTCATATTTGGACGAAGGTTAAATATGCGAATTGTCAGTACAGGAACGCTTGGGTTATGCAACAAGGGCAGTTAAAGTTTGGCAAATGAACTGCTATTGAATCAAAACCACAGCAGCTTCACTTATTTAATAAATATTATGCTATATTCTGTGTTATAATGTTGTTTCCTTACCAAAATAAAAGGTCAATTGTAGCTGCATTTTGAGCTCTGGAGATGCAGAATGTAAAATAATAAGGAAAGAAAGGATTACAGGTCTGTTTTTGAGGAGGTAACAGCATTCTTAAAGCGCACAAGGGTTAATTTTTGAGTATAAAAGAAAGAATAGAGTAAACAACAAGATGTGAATGATTAGCTGGTTCTACATAAACACAGCAACTCTGTAGTTTGGACTTTTGCAAACATGTTCTGAAAGGCTTGGAATTCATTGACGAATTCTTGGACTAGTTATCTAATCTATAATCAATGTTGGAATAGTACTACTGTAGAAGAAGCTGCAGTTTCCAGACCACATACTTTTACTTCTACTTGAGTAATATATTTGAATGCACTTGGGTAAAAGTTTTATGTTGCTTTATGTTATCATTGCACTGAAAAACAGAAAAAGATGTGACCTTACTGTGACTCTTATTTGGCAGGAGGAGGGTTTCCTTCTGTTTGTTGCCATGTTTTTCCTTTGGCTCTAATATTTCACATATGGCTTTAAATCTATTTAGCTAGAATGTTCTGATGGGGTTAGGGTTTGCTCCTTCCAGTTACATTACATCACAAATCATTTTTCGCTCTTACTTGTGTGATTTCTTGGACCATTCCTTTGAGTAATACTATTTTTGAACAGAACTTTCTGTATATTTTTAGTCATTTAGTACAAAAAACACTCCAGATTATCATATTTATAGACATTAACGACATGAAACCCCCTGGTGGTTGAACGTGATACTGGACTCCTGGCTTTGGTCTGGTCTTCTGGTCTTGAGTGGGGTTTTGAGCTCTGATCACTGGACTGGGGGCTGCGTGTGAACCTCCCCGTCGGGACCTTGGCCTCTCTGGCTGGTTTCCTGTCTATACCCTGTGGACCTCTGTCACGAAACACACTTGGATCCACTCAAAGTCATGAAGGGTCTGAAGAGGGGAGGGGGACAGATCACCACTCCCCGAGCACAGAGGGGCTATGAGCAGACACTGCAGCCTGGAAACCATGCAAAGGATGGGTGAGGCCCGGCGGTCTCCTGTGGGCTGTAAAATTAGGGTTTTTTTCGATGTTTTGGAAAGACAACAACATACTTAAGCTTCGGGGAAAGTCTAACACTAATATTTGCTAGTGAATAATTATGGTTTACGTAAATGTATACAGGACTACTGATGAGCCTGATGAGTTAGAGTCTGAGTGAATAGTGAATGACAGAGAGTGATAGTGGTGCAGTGGGTTAAAATTGTCATATTAATCTATTGTTATCATGGATTTTCTACACTATGATCTTAGTAAAAGTTCTATTCCAATGTTGTGTGAATCTATGCATGTTTTAGTTATTTGAGAATTTCAGTTTTCACCTTTCCCCTATCCCCACCCTTGCAGAAAGTTACATAGTGTTGCTTTAAGCGTATTTCCAGGCACCAACTGGGAAATCACTGGTTTAAAATGATCTGATCTTGTCTGATCTCGGAAGCTGAGCAGGGCTCTAGTGCACATATATAATATATTATATCACTTTTGATGTATTTGAGACCTTTATAAATATCATGAGAAATATTGAGCTCAAAATTTACCTTTGACCTTTATTTGGCAGTTACTGTACTCTGCCTTTGTATCATGTGCCAAAAATATAGAGTCATGGAAAGGGTCAAAGATCAATTCCGAGCTCAGTATTTTTTGCATACAAATATTTCAACTAGTTGTCAAATTTTGGGAGCCCTGCCTATTATACTTTTGCCTGGACAAAACAGAAACTTTGAAGTAATTTTGCTCAATTTCACACTTCGATGAGTTAAGGTCTTCTGCCTTTGTAGGGCAACATAGTGATCAAAAGGAAATCCATTTGCTGAGTAATAAACCAGAACTAGAACTAGATACTAAAGAAAAAGGCCCAAAACTCTTTATAAATTTTGATTATAAATCTTGATACTAGAATGATGAAAACAAAACAATAAATAATGTACAATGATTATCGCATCAGGTTAGTGGTAGTGTACAGTTTACAGCTAATTGTAAGGAGGGTTTGAATAGGGCCCAACTAAAACACTCAAACATGCATGGATGATGTTTTTTTTATGAGGAAACAATATTATTACATGGTAGAAAGCTAAAAAAAAAAAAAAAAAAAAAAAAAAAAAAAAAAAAAAGAAAGAAAGAAAGTAAACAAATCCAAAATTCTCCTCTTTAGCCTATCCCTGCAGTGCGTGCCGACCCCCCGCCAGCCCAGGCAAGAAAGAATGGAGATATTTGTGATAATGATATCGTGTGGCGCCTTTCAAAATGGCCGACGTCAGAGAGGAGCAGTGTGGTGGCGCTGTGTTTGTGGGTGACGTCAAAGCGTAGTGTTATCATGTTTACTCTCTCGGTGAAAAACCCGCCGCCTCAGGGACTATTTGTTGACTTAGTGTGATGCAACAGGGGACCGTAACACAACATAACAACATTTAACATTCTAAAGGGGCCCTGGTCCAGCACTGGCTACAGAAAGTGAGATCATGTACACAATAATAATATACTATGATAGTTACGAATAACATTTGATATCCAGTCACAAACTTGTCTCCAAAGTGATATTATTGCTTCTCCTGAAGTATTGTTACTGCAAAAAAATCCTTTATTTTGCGTCCTATATTACGCAAAATTGACTTGAGCTTTAAGCCACGTTTGAATGTTGTTATCTTTTCAAAAACCTGAAGTTGTGTTTTGTTTCATTCACACATGTTTGAGGTGTATGTGAATGAAACAAAACACATCTCCAGGTATGTTTGTGATGAGGAATCATTATAACAGGTCAGAGAATAACATAATACAGGGCTTTTAAAGTGTAAACACGAAATTCACTTTTATACACACCATACCCCATACACACAAAACTGACTTAAAAAGTACTAAAAGCATTGAATTTCTGAATTTGGAAATAATACCTTAAAAAGATGTGGAAAAAGTCTTGAATTTTTTATATCTGGATCTTAAAATTTGTGCAGCATGTAACTTCTCGCATTTGCAAATTATTATAAAATCTTCCCACTTTTACAAATTGTGCAGATGATAGATGTGCTTTTGACAACAAAAACCTGGCTCTTTTCTTACTTCTTTTGTGAATGTCTCTAAAAGGGTCAATTTAGCCTGATTTTGCTTGATTTTTAAATGAATCATTACATGGTGAAAATTAATGTAATGCATTTTTTTCTCACTCCTTGATAGTAAACTACAGGAAAATTAAACGTCTTCTGTAGTTTACTCATACAAATGTAAGAAAAAAAATCATCCAGGTCCTGATGGAGCTTTCATACCTCTGGCCCTGACCTGACTATCCCTATTGTTTTCTATGTTTTAGGTCTGAGGATAGAGTTGTAAATGGGAGACAGATGATGTCTCCCATTGACAGATGATGTCAGCCCACATGACAATTCTCTATAAGTATACAAAAGCATTATACAAAACAATATAATACAACTTCACAGACCTAATGTGACGTGCAATAGTTTTGTTAACAGGATTGTGTTGTGATAGCGCTCTGAGGGGGGAGTGACCGAGCACGGGGAGCAAAAGAAGGGGAGAGAGTTGAATCTTTCAAAACATGTTAATACTAATACAAATATCACACTTTCAAAACAATAAAAGGTGACATAGTGATCAAAATGTGTTATGTGTAAAAATTAATACCCAATAGAAGTGTAATACCCCCTCTTTAAATGTAGTATATGCAAGGTTTTTTGTGAATACTGTGTCCTTAAAAAAAATTGTGTTTTGCTTCTCAAGTCGATTATCCAAACAGAGTAGAATGAGGTCTTGATTTTGGGTTGCCAGATTGTATGACTAAAATAGACCCCAAAGGGCTCTCAAGGATATGACGTGTCCTTTGTGCATGAGGCAACTAGTAAGCAACAATTTTGATGGATAAATATTTACTAGGGATGGGATGGGACAAAATTTCCATGAGAGGAGAGATACAAGATTGGGTCCACAAGAACAAGACAAGACAAGATTTTATTTTAACATCGCTCCAAAAACCAAATCCACAAACGCAAAATAGATCATGGATCTTTTCTCCACTATCAGTCAAGCACATCACAAACACAGGCAGCCACTAGATGGCAGTGTTACAAGGGAATCGTCGTATTTTTATTATTATTATCAGGGATCAGCAGACATCCCTCTGCTCTACTGCGCATGCCATTTGCAGAAAGAGCCGCTCCCATTTTGATAAAAACAAGAAAACGCACAAGTTTTACAGAATTCCATCAACTCGCAATTTTCAAGGCAAACGAGACGTGTTTGGTCACATCCATCAGAAGAAGTGACTGGAACAGATGATTAAAAAAGCACTCATCTGCAGCGGTCACTTCATATCACTTTAGATTTACTATTTGATATATTTATCACATTTACTAAGTCCTACATGTATGAAAATACGAATAATGAATCGATCAAACTGGAGTATAACTAACATTCCTGTGACTTGCTCTATAACAAAACCTTCTTGTTGTCTTGAGCTCACCTAGCATGTGGCAGCAAAAAGCAGCTTAGCAATGTAACATGAGAACATTTAGCCACAGTACATAAGCTAGTACTCCAGAATTCTGCTGTATTAAATATTTGCTTCAAATGCAGTTCAGAATTTCAAAAAGTTACCGTGACGTGGGCTTTAATTTTGAAATAACATTACTCTTACTTGAGTACAATTCTTAACTGTTCTACCCACCTCTGAGTACAAGTATAAAAGTAAGCTGTGTCAAAAAGTACTCTACTCTTAAAGGTGCACTGTGTAACTTATAGTGGAGATGTTATTGCTTTGTCCTGAATGTTTCGCAATGTGGCGTTAATCCTTTTTTATCTTCATGGAGACCAAACAGAGCAAGTTACAGGTCAGATCTGTGAAGAGGCAACCCCGCTCACAGTCAGAATGTCTGTTTTTCTAGATATTTTTGAGCTAAAAAACACAGGTAATTGAATAAATGTAAAGTAGAGCAATGACAGAACCGTATCATTTAAGTGCCTTTCTCTGTTTAGTATATTTCCACCCACTGTCTTGCTATCATTTATACTTTATACCATGACTTTTTATTACATATGTTCACAGGGGCGGATAAAACAGTCAAATTTATCTCCGTTAACGTCGACTCCTGCTGCTTATGTGGTTTTATGGGATGTGGGCGGGTTTAAAGCTGCTCTAGGCATTAAACTAATGACTGTTTACACCCACGGTCACTGAGTACAAGGTTTACCCCACACAGCCAAAAAATTAAAAAATTTCAGGGTAAAATATTTCAGAGTTGTATTTAACAGAAAAGGTGTTATTTTAACTGTTTGAAAGTTAAATGGGGTTTCAAGTTGGGGTTATTTGACATAATTGATATTTTTAAAGTTCATTCAACTTCCACTAGTATTAATTTAGCTTCTCTGAGTGTTAATTTGGCCCCTCCCACCCATCACTTCAAACTCCCGTGAGAGAAGACCAGGTTGAATCAGTTGTGTACATAATTTCATCTAAAATTAACTAAAATAAAGTGTAAAAATAAAACACCTCTGTGTTGTTTCGCTAAATAAGGATAATCTTACAAAGTGTTCTCTCAAAATGTTAATATAACTCTTGATTTTGGGGTTATACAGGCACTTTGGTCCAGTGTTACTTAATGAACATTTCCAAAAATGTTAAATTAACTCTAGAACAGATTGAACTCATATAAACACTGAGAAATTGTTAAAATTGATTCTGTGAGAGTAAATTTAAACACTCCACTTTTTGCTGTGAAGTGTGGACTAGGGATGCAACAACATCCAACTCTATATGATATTTTCACAAAATTGCTCTTGATCTTTATTCTGATATTTTGTGTTTCATTCACACATTTTTTATTAACCCCTTTAGTATTAGTCTATGTACATCTTCAAAGTTCAAAATGCAATGTTCCACCTTATGATGTCAAAAAATACACGTACTTTTACCTTTTGTTCACTGGAGATATGTTTTGTTCACTAGAGATCATTTCAGCCAATCTGAGGGCTGAAAATATCCAGTATCTATGATTGTATTTAATGTGTATAGAGTTTGAAAACACAGTGGAGCACTTGTATTACCCACTCTCTCAATACGATATTTTCACAATATTTATAGTGATATTTTGTGGAGGCTAACTAAATAGTGTATATGGTACTTTCCTGTCATAATCAATAAATATTAAGATTTAGAAGTGCTTAATAACAGTTATTTCATCATGTAGTAGACAGAGCAAAGGATCGTGATATATGTAGTCCTCTGTTTTTTTTAGTCAGTGACCCACAATATTATTGTGCGACTTTTGATGAAACAATATCACGATATTTCAGTTAATGTTACATCACAAGTATGGAAAAGACAGACTTCTACCATATTTGATTAAAGAGAAATTATGTGTTATGTCAAGAATGCGTTGAACTGAACATTTAGCTGTACTTATTTTTGCCTAATTAGACTATCTTTAATTGTAATGGGTGTAGAAGAGTAGATTCTCATCCACAAACTATCAATACTTAAAAAAGCCCATTTTCTAAGCTCTGTTATAACATAAACAAAGCAACTCCAGGTCTGTTTTTGTTTTTGAGCTAACAACATTATAAAAAGCTCACAGGTGTCAGTTTTGAATAATATGGGACCTTTGAAGTGAAAATAAAACACGTTAAATTTCAGTAAACAAGGTCTACAGTATAAAGCCATATTTGGTCTTCTCCAACAAGGCGAGTTTACAAAAAATACAGACCAGTAATGCGTTTCTGGCAAATCCTTATCTGTTATTATAAATGACTCTGGAACAAACAGAAGACCCCAAATTCCACTGCACAGATCAGAGTAACTCGAGTAAATATAGTACACCAGCAAAGGAGGTTCACTGTCTTATTATTAGTATTACATTGGAACTTTTTTTTTTTTTTTGCAAGTTATTCAATGCTTTTTTTCTTCTGCTTAAGTCACAGACTATATGTGTATTTTTTTGTTTTTTTTTCCCCACACATAAACTTAATATCAATGTAAAAGCATTGCATCGCAACTATGTCCACTTTAACCTCTTAAAAGTTGGGTTGTCAAAAGTATCAAAAATCTGATATTAATTGATACTCAAACTTGAAACTGTATACTTATTTGAGCAGGTATTGATGCTAAAAAAGTCACATTTACATGACAGAAATAAACCTTTTAATAGTTTTATTGATCTTGAACTATATTAGAACAATTGTAAGAGCACATAGACTAGTATACATCCTGGTTTAATTATTGTTTAGTCCTGGTTTAGTCCTGGTTTAGACCTGGTTTAGACCTGGTTTAGACCTAGTTAAGACTTGGACCATAATGGGACCTACCTGGACAACTGAAGTATTACACAGATATAAGACCACATGGTAAAGTACTATGATTTAATGTTGAAAATCCCATCTATTGTCCAAATAAGTAAATAATATGTTTTTTAAATGATCATTATGGTATCAGAATTGAATATCAAGTATCGAGTTTGAAATTTTAGTATCGTAACGTGTATGGGAAGCTGTAACCCTTATTTTCAGTCAAATCAACCATTCTGGGGTAAATTTGGACCTGTTTGTACTTCAAATCCACAAATAATAATACAAAATTATAATAATAAAAAAACTTTTGTCAGGACTTTTAATTAAACAAACAATAATAAAAGTTCCTAAATCATACTATTATTAAGCTATGCCTCAGCTTTGGGATATGGGGTAAATCATTGAGTATTTTACTGTGAGTCAGTTTTAGAATATGGTGCAACATTGTCTTCACTGTCATATGTCAGGAGCCTCACACAAAAACTGAGCTCTGAGTCAGAGGCAGCTTTACAAATGATTGTTTTGACATTTAAAAATGCCATTTCAAATGTTTGTTCAGAACAGACCTGGTTAGAGTTTTGTGTAGGGCCAGGTATGAAATTAACCAGATTAAGTTGTAAGTAACCATGTTTTGAACTAACATAAAAGCTTTTTCAAATTTTTGGGATGTTTGTATTGCAATGAAAAACATCCTTTGCATCCTTATTGTGAGTGGGCTTGCATCCCCATAAACGTGACTCAAATTTTTCACCTTGAATATTTTTTTGTTCTTGACTATCACAGAAAGCTGATCTACTGCATTAACCACACCATACTCACCCAATGAATTTAGGCTGTAAATCTGCTGATTAAATTCTTGAAGTAAACTTGAGACAAATCCTGAGACGAGAGCGACACCCTGTGGTCATTTGTGGTCACTGCGCCATTGTGCTTTGAAAGTACAACATCTGAGCGTAACACAAGTATTTCAACATATAGACACTATATACATCTTACATAGAAACAAGTACATTACAAAGTGTTGAAAATATATTTAACTTTACATGTCAGAGATGTGGTAGTACTAGCACTAGTAGAATACATATTTTTGCAATCTGTCAGACATTAAAGTTAATTGATTTTATGTATTTTTAATTTTAATTACATGTTTGTTCAATTAAACACAAAAAGTGCATATACTGTAGAATGAAACAATTGAAACTCCTTAGTGTGTGTATTTGTAGGTGCAATAAAGGTGCATTTTGTAGTTTTTCTGGTATGACGTGTTGAATTTTCTTTTCACACGTTTGAGTAACCCCTTTACTATTAGGCTGTCTACATTTTCATAGCTCAAAATGCTCTGTTCCACCTTGCGATGTCATGAAGTGGTAGTTTTCAGGTTAACTTTGGTTCAGTAGAGATAATTTCATAGAAAATATAGAAATGATTTTAGCCAAGGTGTATAGACTGATGCACTTCCCTCCATGTCACATCACAAGGTTGAATAGAGTGTTTTCCGTTTGAGCGAAGAACTAAACCTGCAGGGTTTGCGTGAAAAACATGATGAGAAAACATAACATAGATCAGAACATAGTGTAATACAGCTCTTTTAATGCTGCACTGTGGAATAAAACTGGCAAAACCCACTACCACTAGAAAAATTACACAGTGCCCCTTTAAAACAATATATTAAATGAACAGAAACACAAACCACATCAGAACGATATAGCTGATGAGATGTTTAATGTCACTGTTCACACGTGTTGACAGCTCTGCGTTTTGCACAGTGTTAAACAGATGACCGGGTTTAAAGTGAAGGCACCAAACTCCAGATGACCTTTGAACCTAACGGACAAACATGAGGAGAAGAGAGAGAGAACACGGCAAAACACAAGAGAAATCTGAACGCTCCTCCACGCATCCATGTTACACGCCGCAACAGGCACAGAAAAGTCTCCTTTAACCATGGACTCTCGAACTGGGGGACGAGGGCAGCATCTGGTGGTATTGCCGAAGTATGTGTTCAATATACATTTTATACAGATTGTGTTTGTGTTTTTGTCAAATTGTATTCAAGCTTAGTCTTCGTTTAGTGCTGGTTTAGTCTTGGTTTAGTCCTGCGTCCTCTTATAGTTAAAACAAAAAAAACAAAAGAACGGTACAACGATCACAACTGAGCCTAGTGCCGGAGCCTTAATGAGAAAATCTTGGTTCAGTTCTGATTGTAATAGTGTTCCTTTTTTAATCAGTAAGAGCGCAGGCTACATACCCTCCTCCTTTTAAGACTTGGTCCTGGTTCCAGTCCTGCATTAGGTCCATTTATACCTTGATTCGTCCTGTTTTATTCCTGGCTTTCAGTCTCATTTTATGCAACATTTTGTGGACTTAATACCATCAAAAAGATACAATATGTAATTCAGAATTGTTAATCGTTATGGCAAGTCATTCTGAAACCTGTAGATACCAGTTTCAGAAGAATTTCACTAGTGTCCTGTTCTAGACCCTGGTTAGTCCTGTTTTAGACCTCAGTTCTGTTTTTGACCCTGTTTAGTCCTGGTTTAGTCATGGTTCAGTCCTGGTTTAGTCTGGTTCAGTCCTGGTTCTGTCCTGGTTTAGTTCTGGTTCAGTCCTCTTTTAGTCCTGGCTCAGTCCTGGTGTAGTCCTCCTGGTTTAGTCCTGGTATAGTCTTGATATAGTCTTGGTTCAATCCTGGTTTAGTCCTGTTTCTGTCCTGGTCAAATCCTGATTATGTCCTGATTAAGTCCTGGCTCAGTCCTGGCTCAGTCCTGGTTTTAGTCCCGGTTCAATTTTGGTTTTAGTCCCGATTCAGTCCTGGTTTTAGTCCCGGTCCAGTCCTGTTTTAGCGTTGGCTTAGTCCTAGTTTAGTCTTGGTCCAGTCCTGGTTCCTCTGTTGTAAATATGAGAATCACATTTCAAACTGATTGTCCACTCGTACTTGTGTTACTTCAAAGTGCTCTGGACTCGAGTGCATCTCCCCCTTCACCTGTACACGCTCCCCTCTGCTACACAAGTACACGCAGGAGTACAAGAGAACAGGAGAGTATATTTGCTACATGAAGCATGCGTCCACAGTAACACAATAGTTACATATAGTATGCAGTAGAAGTAGTAGTAGTTGTAGGACTGCATCTTTTACATGTGTATGATAAGAGGATAAACTAAGAGCAGGGCACACTGCAATACCGTGGTGCTTTTTAAATGGTACTTCAACTATTTGCAAATATTTAGGGCTGAAATTCTAGACTGGGATCCAGAATATACACTTCTCCAGGTGGATTAGACAAATATAAGTGCTTACGAGGAGAAAAGCAGACTTATTATGTAAAACTGACTGAATTATATTTTGTTTTCTCCCTATTTACCCGGGACAGTCCCAGTTTTGATCCTTGTGTCCTTTATTCCATCAGATGTATCCAAAACTAATGATTCGTCTCTGGTGTCCCCATTTTTGACCAATCTGTTCCCTGCCAACAGTAAAGAGAGGCATACATTGTAATTTGTTCAGGTAAAATACGGAAAAGCTGCTTAAATGAAATTCTGTTTAAATGAAATTTAGATTAAATGAAAATCGGAAATTCTGCTCAGCTAATTTGGATCGATTCGTGCATGTTTGAACAATCTTTAATCGATTACTAAAACCATTTTGCCAGTCTACTCTGGTTTTCACGCCCACTGCGCTGCACTTGCTTTGTTGTAGAATTATATTTTTTTAATTGGTGATACGTTTAGTCACGTTGGTGCAAATGAAAATTAAATCTGCCACCTGCTATCGTGATGTGTAGCTATCCATAAGAGGGGCTTACAACTTGGTGGCTCTTTGTTGTGACTTTTACAACGAAATCAGCTACCACTTCACAGTTTTCTAACGCTGAAGTCTGCAAAGTTGCTTCTTTCTTTGATGAAATTGTTTTAGATCAATATTGTGATTTAAAATGTCCAAATTGCAACGTAATCCATGAATGTCATAGATTAGAGCTACATAGCAGACACATGCACAATATGTCATCTTGAAAATGATAGATCGTGAACCCAAGTTTGACCCAAGTCTGTCTTTCGTTACTGTTATTGTAACAAAAATATGTAAGAAATAACTACAAAACTTGGTGTTACTTCCAATGACTTGAAGCTCTGTTCTGTCTGCTCATTAAAAGTGCATTAGCAGGTGTAATAACCATATTTTGCGTAATAATACATCATAAACTAGACTGCAAATGGCTCGTGCGGACTTGTTCCTATATTTAAAACATTCGGGTCTTCACCACTGACGCTGAGGAATATTTGGGGCTAATGTGTGTTACCATGGAAACTGGCACCTGTTAGATAATCGGCCTGATTTGATTGGACCGTTTTTCTTCCCAGCGCCTACGTCTGAATACAGATTTAGTGATCGGGGTTTGGGCTGAGAGAAAGTGATTATATGGTTTGATGTTGTGATTTTTAGGCTAATATCGAGAAAAGTGAATCCCGGTCAACCTGTCCTACCGATTGGTTAGTCGGTTAAAAGGGGCACATGGTGAAAGCTCTCAAAACTATTGTGTATCTCTGTGTATCTGACCCAAACTGCACTCACAATACTACACCTGCAGGGTTAGGGTTACGGTTAGGATTAGGGTTAGTTGATGCAAAAACAACTATTTATATGAATCATGAGTTTAATCTGCCTTTTTACATATAAATACCATCAAACTCACTCACTTCTCCTGCGTGCTGTTTTATCATATAAATCCCTATAATCTTAAAAAAGAAAACTACTTGGCATTAAACGCACAGGAATAAATAGGTGAAATGTGAACACACCCCAAATGGTCTGGATCTGTATCAGAATGCTACTGTCGAAATAAACTGACATTTCAGTTTTTTTCCTACGGGAAGAACACATGTGCTGCAAATATCAAATGAATTATCTCTGCTCCTGAGGACTCAAAAAGACGAGCAGAAGTCACAACTGTTAACCACTTATTAAACATACAAGCTAACACTATACTCTTAATTATCGAGATTTCTGATAATACTTTCTGATAGGAGAAAGAACCAGAAAAGAAACAGAGCTAGGCTAAGTGAAGAGCACAATACACCAGACCAAGGTCCTGAAAAGATGGATGAAGGCCTAAATAGAAAGATCTGTGCAGGTTCCTCAGAAACCTGAAAAAGATAATGTAGAACTTGCCCATATCCCTCCTGCACCTGGAGGACGAAAATCCAACCCCAGGCCCAGAGATGCAGGAGTCCTACTCCCCAAAAAAACAGAGGGCCTACGTACATCCACAACAACTACAAGCCCAACCAGGAGAAGTAAGGCTAGTGCCCTGTTAGCGTGCTAGTTGTTGTTAGATTGCGCGTGACGGCAAACTCTGGTCTCTGAGTTGTGAAAGGCGCTTAGAAACTTTGGACCACTGCAAACAAAATTACAATGAACTAGTTTGTTTTTAACATTTTTAAGACAGAAAAACCAGATCTTTAAAATAATTTGAATATTTTAGTAGTAAATTGTTCCTATTTGCAGCCCGCCTTTGTACCATACGTTTTTTAGTGTGCCTTGCTTGTCTGAAAATTCTTAAAATGTAACTCAAAGCATTTTTAGAACATTTATGATTTAAAAAAAAAAAAATTACTACTACTTCCACGTGACATTTACACAGCATAGATTTGTATACAAAATATCTATTCACACTGTCCACAAACCTAAGCCAACAACACTGGGTTACACTGTAAAACTAGTACCGCTGCTTACATGTACATTCAGATCGGGGATGAGTGCAAAGATGAGGAGTCTACTGCAGAAGCTCCACCCGTTTTTGTGTCCGTGACAACCACGATGGAGAGCGTGGCGTCTCAGAGTACATTCTATAAGAGGGTCAGACCTGGGTCGAACCTGGACTGTTTACAAGGCCTGTCACGAGAACTCATTTTGATGTGAAATTTTACTGTGAAATATGAGGTAACATCTAGAATACCAGTTTATGGCATTGATAAATTCAACTTAAAACTGACAAAATTCCTGTAAACCTTCCTAAATGAGCAGTGTCTGATATAAAAGTCGAGCCAAAAAATGAAAAAGGCTAAATTGAGTTAAAGATTTACTACATACAGTAACTTCTCCACTGGTCGCTATGGAGATGTGATTGTTTTGCTCGAATGTTCCACAGTACGGCCTTAAACTTTTTAATCTCAACCAGGCCAAGTCAGATCTGTGGAGAGGCAAATGAGAATGCATGTTTTTCAAGGAATCCTCTAAGCGATATAAAAAAAAAAAAAAAGTACTGAAATAAACGCAAGATTGAAAAGACAAGTCTAATGTCATACTGTGGAACATTCCAGGCAAAAAATATCTCCATGGAGACAAGCAGGCAGCAGACCAAGAGAAAAGTTACATAATGCAGCTTTAAGTAGTTTTGATCTAGATTATAACGAGTCATATATTTAAAGTATGGGTGGCTTTCACAACATTTTGAATTTGTTGTCATAAATTCAGAAAAAGTTTACAATCTTACAATCTTTTAGTTACTGGCTCCAAGATTTTACCATATTAATCCTTAGTCTTGATAGCTGCCAGTGATTACATCTTTTCAATAATGTCACCACTTTTTGAAGAGATTACAGAACGTTTATTGCATACAGACAGAAAAGAAATCGAGCTTTGCACCAGTTTTTGCTTCATGAGATCAAAACACTGCTCAAATTTTTTATTTAGTGATAATTTGATAGAGAAAGGTTTGTGACAGGCCCTGCTGTGTTCAGACTGTACCTGCTTTAAAGCCTGGCAGCTGATGGTAAAAGAATACCTAAAACGTGACGGTAAAACCATTATACACATAGTACTGTAAGTCGTATTTACAAGTTCCAGTAGTACTCCATGGCTCTCTTTCAGCTAAACCTAAAGCTAATTTAAAAGCAGGAGCAGTCTGGGCTGGATCCAGGTCTGAGTACTACCATCTGTCTGTGCTTACAAATGCATTAGGCTTTTATTAAAGATCAATTTGTTGTTGTTGTTTTGTTTTTTCATGACCGATACCAATACCGATTATTTACAATCCATGTCAACCAATGGCCGATAAACTCTGCTGATATTTTTGGTCCAATTTTGATTATTTTCCCCAAATAATCCAAGTCAACTTTACTGAAAACTCTCCCACAGCTCTTGTATAAAGGTGCACTGTGTAACTTTTCTGATGGACAGTCTGTCATATGTTTTTCTTCATAGAAATGCTATTGCTATGTCTTCTGGAATGTTTCACATGAAACCTTTCTATCTTCATGGAGACCAAACCAGATCAAGTTACAGGTCAGATCTGTGGAGAGGCGACCCCGCTCACAGTAAAAATGCCTTTTTTCTAGATATGTTTGAACTATGAAACCACTTGTAGTTGAATAAATGTAAGCTGTTTAATGTCATACTGTGGAACAGGACTGGGCAATATGGGGAAAAAAAGAATCACGATTTTTTTCCCACCCGTATTGATCATTATCAATTTTCGATTTGATCTTCTTACATCTTATTAAAAACAGAGACATGTGGACATCAGGCATAAAGGGCAGTGTGTCAGGATCAGGTTTTATTTTGTGTCGATAGAGCTAATCATTCCAGAGAATTGCACATTTAAAACTTGGAATGAGTGTGCACAGTATATTAAATCTAATACATATGTGCACTACCAATAACAACAGAAACATATGCAATGTCTGTGCACTAAACAAGGTCTCAAGTTTCACTCATAAACACTGAGAAAATATTATTTTTACATTCCATATCTTGGATTAGAAAGATGTGAAGGCTGCAGTCCTGTTGACTAAAATGCACTTGCCTTAGCATAAAGATCGACCAAAGTAGAGACTCCTATCTAATGATCTTTCTATTTTTGGAACATTCCAGGCAGAACAATGACATATCCATAGAAACAAGGAAATGACAGACTCCCAACCAAAAAGTTACACAATGCGCCTTCAACATCAAACCTAAAAGAGAGCTGTGTAGTCTCTAGTTTTGTGCAGTTATCTCTTTGCACTCAAGGGTTCAAATAAAGTTTTATGGGTATTTTTTAGGCAGCAGGTCGACAAAAATAAAATATCAACCTGTGCTGGAGATTTGGAGCAGATAGCTAATAGGCTAAAAAGGGCATATATCGGTCAAATGATATATCGGTATATCTCTAGTTCTTATCATACGATTCTTGAGAACATGCTTTCCATGGTTTGTGCAGAGGAGAATGTGTATTTTCCAATTTTTTTCCATGTTGACAAAGTTTCACAAGTATGAAATCACAAAGGCTACGATTCATTTCCTCTACAAACAACAAAATGTCCCTGTAGTTTACGTCGCTACAAACATGTCCTGAAATGCATGGGATCTTTGTATTTAGTATTTATGGTTTCAAAACAGAAATTGCAATTCTCAAATCACAATGAGATGTTTTGTTTTTTATGCTGCCCTGTTGATAATTTGCAGCTGATGTCATCAACATTCAACATTCCCAGGGGGGCAGATCACACACCCCGGAAAATGCCTTGTTTAAATAATATTGTATATATTTATATGTTTTTTTATTTCTCTGTACATTTTGTACTTTTCAGATGCATCAGGTGCTGTTTGCTAATGTGTACAGTGTCACCATGGTAACTGCTGAACATTTCTTCATAGACCACTATAGACCCTGTCTTGTAATATTTTTGCTGGTTGTATTTATACATTTCATCCATCTGGTTTAAACATCACTAAACTTGGACTTCTATTTGATGCCACCACTTTTTGGAGGCATATTTAAGACACCAGCTCCACTTCAAACTCTAAACTCCCAGCTATCACAGAGACATCCTTTAGACAATTACATGACAGATTTGAAAGCGCAGACAGAGTTTGTGTGGACAGGACCACAGAGGTCGGCAGATCCAGGCCAAACTGGACCAAACCGGACCAAATCCGGCCTAACAGAGCATGTGCCTGTTACTCACAGCACAGATCAGTCCCCTGTGCAGCTCTACGCCTCATACCCGGCAGAGCGCCTCCTCTGGTAGTTCCAGATGCCGTCCCTGTGCTCGGGTCTGCAGAAGAGCCTGGAGGAGTGGGCGAGCCTCTCACGGTGCTCTCTCTCCAGGTCCCTCTCCACACAGGCTTTAGGCCCAGGCCCTCTGCACATGTGCCCCTGGCACTGGCTCCTACTGTCAGGGAAGCCCGAGGACAGAGGGCCCCCAGCAGACCTGCACACACAGTTATTAACAGTTTAAGGAGACTTTTGACCTTTTAACCACGTTATAATTATTTTCCCTTTTCCTTTGAGGTCTTTGATTCATACATGTTTGATAAATCTTGTTGTTTTGCCGTTCATAGCCATAGTCCCAGACACTCAACTGCTCTGTGTTCTGTGCAGCAGCATTGCATAATTTGCGCCCAAACATTTAAAAATCAATCAACTATTCACTACTGTGATTTAAATTTTGTAGTAATAATGCTGGCAAGGCACTTTGATCTGAATATTTAGATCAAAATTGGGAATTACAATGTGCAAAATAGATCCTCCATGAGGTGTCATAGATTAAAACTATAACCAAAGTATAATATGTGTAATATTTTATAACATTACTGAAAAAGTGAGTTTAATGTCAAAATAGAAAACGTCAAATATGAAGGATATTTAGTCACTTTAGTCACCTTAGTATTATACTTACTTAAAATGGGAAGAGTCACTGAAATTGGTACAGTGTATGGCAGATTAACATTGCCTATGGTGTAAATTGAACTACAACTATGCTTTGGGATAGAGCACTCATGACCATCAGTAACAGTTACAGTGTAAACATGACACATTATAGGTGCTAATTTCCATCTGTTGTCCCTCAGCAGGCAACACAGAAGACAATTACTCCCCACTCAGACTGCCCCCAGTCCAGCTGTGCCTCCAGTGTGGGGCTGGTGTAGCTGCTGCTGTGTCACTGCCTTTGAAGCTGCTCGCTCCAGACCATGAGGTCACGTCATAACTATTCATTTATTAAGGGAAAACCTGTGTTGGGCTTTGGCATCCAGCAAGAATAGACTTCCAACAGAAAGAATGACAAAAAGATGTGACACAAACTGGTACTTACTTGCTTTTAGTGATTCTGTGAGGTCCATTACTTGTGGCTGGTTGGTGCTGCTGAGAGGGACATGTGCACAGTGAAATGATGAAAGCCTGAGTAAAGTACATTATTATGCCCTGATGTATTTGTGTGTGTACCTGGTAGTGGTTGTACTGTGGTGGGCTGCCGTTCACCTGGTAATACTCCACTAATTTCTCTGCCAGAGCAATGCGACTGAGCAAGTTCTCGATAAAGTGCTGTATTCGGACTTTGCCGCTCGTCTCCTGTCTTGCTGCTGCCTCCAAGAATTTCTGTATGGTGATCACCTCCCTGGAAATACGAGAGGAGAAGGTCAGAGGAGCAGAGGATGGAGAGGATGCTGAAGAAGAGGGTCAGATAGAGCAGAGCATGCAGAGGGGAGGGTCAGATGGAGCAGGAGAGAGGATCAGATGGAGTGGAGGAAGCAGAGAAGAAAGCCAGATGAAGCAGAGGTTGCAGAAGAGAAGGTTAGGTGTACTAGAGGATGCATGCACAGGAGGAGATCATTGTTTCATAGTGCACCTGGAACACTGCAGGCAGAACAATGTTACCAGAGAGGTTTCATACTGCCCCTTTAAGCGTGTACCTCTCTCTCCGTTCGAGTTCGTTCTCTGAGGCGTTGATCTGCTCCCTCAGTGCGGCGATCACCATGACAGCCACGTCCACCTGCCTGCTGAGGGAGCGCTGCCTCTGGGCCACCTCGCGTCGCTCCTGGGCCAGGTGCTGGGAGTGAGCACGTTCACACAGGAGCTCTGTGTCCGTCTGGGCCAGCTCCGTGCTCACTTTGGCCAAACGCCGCTGCATACTGCTGTCCGCTGCACGCAGGAAGTGAGCGAGACGCCGCCGCACGGCCGCTGACGCCGCAGCGGTCTCCACACCACAGTATGAGCCCTGGTCTGAGAAGGACATGAAATACAATTCAAAGACAGAGGTGTCCTGTTTTCACTATGCAGGTACCATACAACTGACTCCTATTATTGAGCAGTAAATACTCCAGATGACCGTTCACTGTTTGAACCCATGGGCATTACCCAGGTAAACAACACCCAGCCCTCATGCCTAAAAAATAAAATGGTTTAAACAATAACACATGACTTATGTGTGCACAAATGTACCCACCGATGAGATCCAGGTCTTGGTCCGGGTCGGGTGGGGGTCCCAGGGGAGAGGGCGGG
>KN496394.1:2499-13377 GCA_000787155.1 Scartelaos histophorus | reverse complement strand
TGCTGACACAAAATAATGGTTTGGTCAGGATGTCATCACTTACTTTTGAGACCACTGATTACGATGCATCTGTCAAGTTTTTTTGTTTTGTTTTGGGTTTTTTTTCAACACAAATACAAAGTGTTTCCTATCTCGCTGTGCACATGCATAACGCTCACAGGTATAAATAACTTGGCCATGTTGTAATATCATTAGTGTTCGTTTTGGTGTTGGAATGCATGTGGAATCTAAACTACACGGTGTAAAGGGGTCTAACCGAGGTGCATGTATACAACTGAGTGAAAACGACAGAAAAACAATGCTTATTCAGCCTGCAAAGGACCAAACAAACATGGAACCACTGGTTGTTATGGCGACGTCCACCTCAAAAGACAATTACAACAAAACGTAAATAAGAACCAATCAGAGCCGTGTGGGAATTTCACACACACATGCCAGCGGTAGAGAGGTGTCAAATAAGGTAAAGAAAATGAAAAACGGTGGATGCATTAGAATAGGCTGCTTACAAATGGTGTTCTGGACTGGCCTAGAAGAATCAGAAACCACTCTTTTGAACATAGCCCAGCCACTAAAATAGCATGATGACGCTAGAGAGAAGAGAAGCCTGTAATTCACTGAGGAGCCTATATAGTGATTAAGTCCATGTTTAAAAAAAAATGCAAATACACCACCCCCTCTTTGGCTCCTTGCACCACTTCCTGTGGCAACAACCGCTTCCAACTGCAAGTCACATCTGTACAGTCTTGTAAATTCGTATCTAATGTTTTACGCAAATGAGAGTTCTATGTCTAAATTAGGGCCCAGGTTTAGAGGGGCCAAACACAGTCAGCGATACAGTACACAGTATACTTCTGAATAGGAAACCTGATCAAACAGACTGACACCTCTCTCTATGACTGTCATTAGTGCAACAATAACTGAACTGCCACTGCCACAGGTCACAAGGCCACCCACAGCCACCATATCACCACCCCACCCCCCTCATCCATAGCAACCGCATCACATGACCATCTCCCATGACCCACCATCACTGTCAGGCTGCACCATCTGTAAATTTAACATACCTCTTTGAGAACTTTCAGTGACCTTATTCACTAAAAACAAATGGTCATGTTGAAAAGGAATTACGGTACTCGAAATTGTGCTGAGGTGGTAAAAAAGTGTGAGGAAATGAAACTTTCACCTTCTTGCTCTGAGGAAAGATAGATTAAAGAAACAGGAACTCAGCAGAGCCCCTTCCTTTCCAAAGGGCAAATTCTTCAGCTATCAGATGTTTATACCGGGGCAAGAGATGGAGGTAGTGCAATACCTCCACTCCGGGGTACATTTACATTTTGCAGTATAACTGTAAAGAAGCTCTCCCTCTTAGTCACCTCCAGCTCAACCATATCTCTACAGAGGCTTCCTCAGTCAAAAAACAGTCAAAGATTGGCCCAACCTGTTTTTGCATGTATGCCAGTAAAGACACACAAGAGTAAAACAGTGTAATAGCTGACAACATATTAAGTATCTAAAGTGAGAGAGGTATTGTGAAAACGATTTCAACATGAAAGAGCATCTCTTTAAAAGTCCTATATTATACAAAATTTACTCCTGGGGTTGTGTTATTTCATTCACACGTCTGTGGAACCTTTTATTATTAGTCTGTCTATGTCAAGATGCTTTGTTCCACATTGTGAGGTCATGTAGTAGTTTTCAACTTAACTACCTTTTACCTTTAGTCCAGTAGACATGTATGATGTTTAGAAACACTGTGGAGCACTCCCTGTACTACCAGATGACATCGCAAGAGAGAACAGAGCATTTTCTGAGAGAAGAACTCATCCTAAATATTTAGGGTTTGTGTGTTAAAACGTGTGTGAATGAAACAAAGAGCACAACACCAGGTGTGTTCTGATCAGGAAACAACATTCTACCAAAGATCAGAAAATAGCATAATATAAGCAACAATATCTGCTTGATTAGGTAAAATGTTAAAAGATAGTGAAGAAATGAGCAGTCCTACTGCACCAACAACTTAGTAACTATAAACAACAAACTCAACTCAACAGATTAACAGAAACAAATAATAAAGGCTCCTAAACACACAGTTGCACTATAGTCTATATGCCAGTCTCGTATTTGTTTACTCGACTTCCCTTAAGCCAAACTGCAGTGGAATGGCCCAACAGACCATAGTAATGCCTAAAGGTAAACAGTAGACAGAGTTAGCCCTGCTCTTTCATACTGGCTGCTCCACATTACACCTATACACCCACTCAGTGTGCACTCAGGACTGGAACTCCAACACACCCACACAGCTAATAGACATGAATCTGCAAAGCATCAGTTTAGAACAGTTATGAAATGTAAATACAATCACTTATAATAACAGATTATAGGAATAATGCCATTTTAAAATGTACTCAAAAAAGCCAGGTTATAGAGGAAAGCTTTAATGCTGAAAATATCCCCCCAGTGTTTCCTACACAGGTGTCATGGTGAGATGCTAAATGTTTAAAAATATACAATGACATAAATGTTTCGATGACCAATCTAGCGCACATAACTTGGGAAGTGTTAAACGGTCATTAAAATCAGTTTTGTGTTTCTGTCACTCGAAAAAACTGCACCCAAAAAAACTGTATTGATTATCTTGGTGACAAGCGGTTGAAAACACATTTGGCCTGAATATTTACCTGATTTGTTAAATATTTTATTTACTAACAAGTAAAAGGTAAACAAAACACAGAATCTGGTTTCTTTTGTTAAAAATGCAATTTGTATTAAAAGTCTAGTCTTTAAAACAGACAGCCCCATGATTCAATGGCAGCTCTGAAATAAAACTTTACAATCTGGTTAATTGTGTCAACATTACATCATCATCATCACATTTCTGGTTGAAAAAAAAAAAAAAAATCAAACAAAAAAGAATTCCTTTGATTTTAGGCTGGTCTGGAAGTGAAGCGGTTTGGTGCTATAATAGGTCTCCAGTACCTGTGCGTCTAAAATATAGATATTTGTTCTTACAATAAACAGACAACGCAAATGAGCACCTGACCATAGTAAAACATACAGAAAACCACAGATTCCAGAACAATAAAGCCTATGGTGGCTCATTAACGTTTGAGTTAGTGGATTGCCAAGTCAAGGGTTCTTTTGGTGACAGGTTGGCACTAAATTCGAAACAGCTGACTTGTTTTGGAAAGGCACTGGACACAAGGCCTGTCGGGTCCTCGTGTCATGTCAGTTAAGGTCGTCTCACGCACTGTAGAAGTGATGAAGGAAAAAGTGGCACTCGTCAATACTCAACCAGTAGTTAAGTGTCTTTTTGACTTTGGGAAAGAAGGGCTCATTTTGGAGTGTTTTGCAAAGCATTGCTTTTTCTGGGTAAGGTTGACTAGTTTGTTCATTCCTTTACCCTATTGTGCAGTTAATTAACAAAATAAACTCTTTGACTCTTATACACAAATATCCATGAGTGTCTATAAATGTGGCTCTTCTTAATTATTCCCATAAAAACGGCTTAGATCCATTTGCAAGAACAGTTGGCTTGAAGAAACTGCAGCTGAAACACTGGCTTCGCTGACATCACTTGTGGACACTGATCGTGCAGATATTACAAGCCAGCAGGATTCCTCCCTCTTCAGCCGCCCCTCCTCCTCCTCCTCCTCTCCCCTCCCCCTTCCTCCCTCCTCCTCTGCGCACAAAGACAAACAGGAAACTCAAAGGCCAGGGCGAGACGCATAGAAGAGCTCAACAGTACACACTTGGTGCAAGACACTGTCACAAACACAAAACAAAAACACAAAAGATTATATAAATGATCCACAATACAGAAAATAGTGCTTTATAACACATTTTTCCTCTTTTTCTGTTCATGCTTTGTATTTTACCATATTGTTTTCCATTTTTACTGTTATTATGCATGGTTTTATGTTGCACCACATAGTCAAGGCACATTCCTAGTTTGTAAATTTTGCCCACTGACAATGGCCATAAAGCTTACTCTGAGCTGAGTTTATCTAGGTCAAATAGCTTAAGAGGAATTCCCCTCACAACTTGTCCAGCAACTTTATGCCAGTATACAACCATACGTACCATAAAGTAAAACTCAAACCCTTAGCTAGCTCTTCCAGTTCCCCAAATGAGTCAGTGAATGACTTCCCCAAAGTGTTAGCCAAACAATAGCTACAAAGCCTGCTACTGTTAACTTAACACTGAGCTTACAGGAACAAAAAGGGACTAAGAAGTACTGAACTCAAGTAGAATGCAAAACGGGGTGCGCCGAAGTAGTTTGGAGAGCAGCTACCCCATGGCATGCGTAATAAAGCATTGTATGTGCCTTAAACTTACCATTGCAATTTTAACCAACACTTTATGGTTGCTCTTAGAGAATGACACAAGAAGAACAACACTGATCGTCGCCATTTGGTGTTGAAGCATAGTTCATCTGTCGCACAATTTCAGCGAACAGTTCATCTACGGAGGTCTTGTTTTTGGCTGAAGTTTCCATGAACGGGCAATTCCACTCGTCCGCCAGTGCCTTCCCCTCACCGGACGACACCTCCCTCTCCCCCTCTAGGTCCACTTTGTTTCCAACCAGGATCATGGGCACCCTCTCGTACCTTTTCACGCGTGTTATCTGATCCCGCATCGGTTTGATATCCTGAAAGCTCTGCTGATTGACCAAGCTGTAAACCAAAATGAATCCCTGGCCGTTTTTAATGTACAAGTCCCGCATAGACGCGAATTGCTCGGTCCCCGCCGTGTCCAGGATCTCCAGCACGGAGGGAGAAGAGTCCACCTCGATCTCTTTCCTGTAGAAATCCTCTATCGTGGGGTCGTACTTCTCGATGAAAGAACCGGTCACAAACTGGACGGTGAGCGCGGATTTGCCGACTCCCCCCGACCCCAGAACCACGACTTTGTACTCCCTCATGGCTCAAAACAGTTACCCAAACCCACAGTCCTGCTTCCTCTCCGCTGCGAGCCCGCTAGCCGCCCAGCTGGCTCTCCCGTTCACTGTTGCGCTTCAGCCCGCACTTTTAACAAGCTCCGGTCGGCGAACCTGGGGCGTGGTCGTCCGGTATCGAAGTTTACGGGATGTTCACCGTGTTCGGAGCCGCATTTAGCCTCTGTTTTGTGGCATGTTGGGTCCGCTTCGATAGCTCAGCTGGTTCTTGGAGCAGCTTCCCCCGTTTTCGTTCAAGTAGCCACCGTGCGCTCCCTGTTCTCTGAGCCGACGTCAAACCGACGCAAGAAACAGCGACCACTTCCGCTTTCAAAATAAAAGCGACTTTGTTTAGGCTAGCATAAAAAGTGCGCTAAATGACAAATTAGGATACACAATTTATATCCACTCTTTGTACCATCTACTACACTGCTCTGATCCCCTGTCCTGTTTCATGTAGTAGAGTTAGCAAGTCGTGACAGCGTTTTTTCATCACACAGTTCCTAGGTTTCCCTTTTTCTCGCTGTAACTTCAGGTAACTTGCAGCCGCTCGAAAATACACGGAGCGTTTCCTGCCCACACTCTCCACGCAGCCTGCGTCTCACGTCACGCAATAAATACTGCCGTGCGTTGGCTTGTTAAAGGCGCAGTGCAGCTTCTTTCGTACAGTCAGCCTGAGAGCCACTTAGAGCTGCCACACCTTAAGTTTCGACATCTCTGATCCTTGGCTTACTACAGCTTGAGTCACTCTGACACACTAGGAAGTCATTTGGAAATATATTGCTTCACACAGATAGTTTGGTGATAATGCTTACTTGGGCTATCAGAATGCAGTATCAGGATTTTTGCACTTTATAACAGGTTATGACATTAAAGTAGGCTTCAAAATAATTTAGGTTAAACAACAGACCCTCTTGCTATTTTTTATTATTACTTTACTGATATGGGTTGAAGTGCAGTCTCTTTGAAAAACAGCTGTGGAATATGCCTCAGTGAGATATGTGGATAGAATAAATAGTGTAGCCCTATCATAAAAAGTAATGCATATTAACTTATACAAATCAATCATTTAATTATGTTGATTATTGTTTTGGTTTGTTTTTGGTTACAGTAGGTTACAATCCTAACCATTCTTAGCTTTTTACCTAATCCAAAATGCTTTTTTAAGCAAAAGACGCATATGCACAATAGCCTATTGTTTATTGAATTGTCTTTCTGTCATTGATGAACTGTACACACTGTCATTCAAGACAGCATATATTATGATGTCAGTACCTCTTCCCTGTGTGTATATTGTGAAATAGCCACAGCTTGAGATCAATAACTTTCAGCTGTGGCCTGAGATGATTGAAACCATGCAGTTGTGACCTCATCACCTCTAGGGATGACTTAGTATTTCTGCTTGATCAATACATTTTTAATTCATCCACGCATCACCAGCTAGCAACTCAGTCCTGCATAGTCCGAGGGCCATTACAAAGTATTCCAATGTATTCCAACATATGACATGTCCACTCCGAAATGAGACTCTTTACACCTCCCTAGTAAAGGCATCTGCACATTCAGCTTGCTGCTAAATGCTTTGAAGCAGCATGTAAAGTTGGTTTGAGGTGAGAGTGGCTGAGGTATGTGGATTGTCATGTGGGCCTTTTTACAAGTGCCCCAGAGCCAGCCCCTCCCCAAATCCCATTAGAGCAACAAACAGGCTGCTTCACCACTGCAGTCTCTGCGGGGAGTCGTGGTAATGCAATGCAGGGCCTTGTAATGATGTGGATTGTCAAATGTGTGAGAAGGATCACTCTAAAGCCCATCCAGTCTGTCATGTCAGGAAACACAGAGGTCATTGCTGCCACTTCAGTGATAATTAGCTATTTGTCCTCACGGGTCAGTTTATGTCAGGGCTCACATAAAATTAGCACTGGATTCACTCACAGGCTACTGGTGCTAATTGAATACTATTAAAATTAGCTTCAAGAAATAAAGTTGTCTTGCAATTTTTGTTACTTATGTTCAAATTAGTATTACCATTTATATTTTTTCTCATTGTTATATATTATATTTATAATGATGTGTGCTGTGTTCCAGTAATTTCCCTTGTGGACTGATAAAGTTTGTCCAAAGTCTAAGTGTGCTGATTAACGAACTGGTAACTTTATATTGTATTAATATTATGCTGACATGTAATTTATGATCCAGTACTATCTGAATGTGGTTTTATCTTACTTATGACTTCATTCTTTTTCTAGCAAAATGGAACTAATTTTAAAATATGAATAACGCTGCAGTGGATGTATAGCTCCTTTCACAGTACTCACAAGTTGCTTCATCATGTTTCATTCATTCACTCCACATTCCCTGTAGACTGTCAGAAGTGAGTCTGCACCAACACTGCACGTGTCTATAGCTAATCACTCATGCACATGTCACATTCATACAGGCAGCATAAAGTTTCTGGCCCAAAGACACAATGTTTGGCATTAATGATGAAGAGTAAATGTAGGATCATTTTAGCAGTTTCCTCAATGATGGGATAATATTACAAAATTGGATTATACACATATTGTTGTAGAATAGAAGAATTATACCCAAGTTAAGTATTATTTTTGTGGCGTTTATTCCGGTAAAATAACAAACACCTTTACTCGCTTTATGATATTAACTGAAATAAAAATGTTGTTGTTCTTATAGATCTCCAGAGAGTTTAGTGCAGCCTAGTATAACTCTTAGCACCACTTGTGTCTCATATCAAACACAGCATGCCCCAGTTAGGTCACCTTAAATAGCTTAAGGCCTGTCCCAGAGCAATCCCTTTAGAACAATAAGAAGAGCTACATCACGCTGGGGCTGCCATGAGAGCAACACCAAACTAGTGAAAAAGTCTGGAAACACTGACTAATTAATGCTGCTGATAACTGTAACCTTGTCATTATACAGGCAGACACGCCTCTCTCAAACAACATTTAGCAGGTCTGGAGTTCACCACTTTTAAATCTTTTGCTGATGAGTGCATGTTTGTATTACTGCCTTATTTGCTTGTCTTGTGATACTTTCTTGTGATACTTCAATATTGGTCTTTGGGGTTAGGCGAGAAAAAAACTTCTAACAACATTATGTTCTAAGCTAAAAGGTATATGACTATTTGCTTATACTTGAGTATCACCATGTAACTAAAAATGCACTTTTCAAAACTTCCCCATCCATTTACAGTTCTCTAGTCTAGCAGCCTTTATGTTGGAAATGGCATCAGAAAAAAATTCCGACAACTGAAATCTGTCTTTATTCTTATTGCATTTTCATGATTTTTTTCTAAATATTTAGCAAAAATATTCAACTTTTTTTTTTTTTTTTTTTTACAAATGGCTGCATCATTAGTTGTATTTATTATTTTTATTGTACTATATTGCACTTGATTGTTTTGTCCGCCAGAGGGCAGTCTGCTTACATCCCAGTACAGTCTGTGGTCGATGAGAACATTTGGAAAGCAGAAATTCTCATTGAGGTGAGAGAAGCTAGTTTCTGTGGTATTTTACACAGCAGTAGTAGAAATGAGAGAAGACAGTCGAAGTGATACACACACTTTGTTTGTTTGTGCAAATTAACAACATAGAATGTGACAATTAGACAGACGAAAATAGGGAAACATTTATCATTTCCAACAGCAGTGTATTGTTAATTAGACAATAGGCAACAATACGCTCTTGTTTCATGTTAAATAATGAACAATGTACAACAGTTTGAATACAAATGATAGACTCTCTGGTGCTGACACAGCGACAGAGCTCGACAATAGTCCCAAACGAATGAAAAATGTTCTGTACACTTGTTAGATCACTCCAAATGCTAAAATCCAAATCTGGAGAGAAAGGGAGCCACAGGGAGGACACTCGGTCTTTCATGGAGCCCACAAAGCAGCCTTTCATGTGCGGAATCTGGCCCATATTAATAATACATACGGCACTGTACGGCCGACTGCAGGGGTGAAAGGTCGAGGCGGGTGTCACACAGAGACGCCTGACATTCTCACTTCCTCTGTGTGCAGCTGAGGAGAAAAGCGTCCTCCTCCAGCAGATGTGCGCCTGGAAATATAAAGTCTGATCACGTTAGACAAAAGTGTGAGTACCTGGCCTGGGCATTTGAATATTGAAATTATGCAAATAATAGTGATGGGTTGAATGAATACACAAAGGTGAGGGGACTGGTATCTCACTTTGCTATTTATATTATGCATTATTGACTCTTGTGAGCTTTAAGTCTCGTTATAATGTTTTGTTTCATTCAGATATGTTTGAGTAATTCTTTATATTAATCAGTATATCTCTTTATTTTAATCCAAAGCTCAAAATGCCCTGTTCCTTGTGGTGTCATGAATTGTTAGTTTTTAAGTTAACAGCTTCTTTTACCTTTTGTTCAGTAGAGATTAGTCATTCCAGGGCTGAATAATTCTAGCAAAGGTGTGTGTGAGTTTAAAACAAGGTGGAACACAGTGTTTTCAGTCTGAGAAAAGAACTGAATATGCAGGATAAATGTGTGAACAACATTATAATCGTGAAAATAGAATAGTATGGCTCATTTAACTTTGCCTACATGTTGATTTAAGGATCTGCATATGTATCTATCTTTAGGGGGCACGATCATTTATTATTTGTCTTAAAAAGCAGGATTTGTTCAAGATTATTTCAGCGACAATCTTGTTTGCGGTTAAAAAGTAGACTGTAATTTGCTTCTGAGTCATTATAAATAATTCATGTGGCAAGCAGCGATTCGGATATTGTTGTGGGAAAATGTCTGATTCTCTTCAAAAGGCAGTTCGTCTTGTTGTAGATTGTTTCCGACCACCTGCGGATGAATTCACAAATAAGAAGTGCACAAAATGGGAAACACGTATGCCACTGTTCTGGGGCACCGTGACAATTGTCAATATGACTGTCACTGCAGAGTGTGAAATTAAATGTTTCCCCCCAGAGCTTCATTTGACAAATACTTTAGACGATTTGGAGCTGCAGTTTGGGGACAGGTACCCATCAGGCAGACTTGAGACTGTTCACTTGACTGCACTGATGACCAGCCTGTCCTGACCCCAGTCACATTTTCTAATTATAGAAGAGAATCCAGGACGGAGGATCAGCTTTCAGACCCCCACTGACAGAAAGACGCTGCGCTTGTGTGTCATTGATAGCAGTAATTGACAAATCAAAATAATCTAAATGTTTTTGAGATGGTTGTTGTGGTAACACACTTGACCTTTTTGAATTACGCCCAGAGTATTTGGAGAGCCAATTGAGTGTCTCTGTATAAGGGACAAAAAGCAGAGCAACCCCAATAGTAACTGTGGAAATAGAGGAGTAATAAGTAATAGTAATAATAATAGTAATGTGAATAATACTAGTTTAAAGGTGCATTCTGTAACTTTTCTGGTCTGCCAATTGTTTCTCCACCGATTCAACGTGTAACTTGGTCTGGTTTGGTCTCTATGAAGATCAAAAGGTTTAATACTGTGATGGTGAAAAGTTTTAACAGCCCTTCACCAGAAAAGTTCACAACAGTTCAATTAGTTGCATTAGATTTTACACATGAATACGCACGACTGTGAGGAAGTCTTAAGCGCACAACGCCTTTACTTAAATGAACATCTTGAAGTATAACGGCGCGGTAAGTATGTATGCGTGTTGTTCTCATATTGACAAAGGGCCACATGGCGGGACACGGTGACTGCACCTGCACCCTGAATGCGCTAGTGTGTCTAGTCCTTGGTGGATTTGTCTGTGTGCGTGGCCATTTTTCACCTCCTCTAACCCACACCATTAATCATGTGTAGACGTTTGGTGACTGCCCCACATTGGTGTTGGCACAGGTATAGCCCTCACACATAGACATACATGCACACATGCACATACACACACATACACACACACCTATTCAGGATAAATAGGGTCTCTAGCCAAGCA
>KN496392.1:29247-40169 GCA_000787155.1 Scartelaos histophorus | reverse complement strand
TATATGTATATACTTATTTATCCCTCTGTAGCGTACAGAATCTACATTATTATCTTGTAGTAAGAATATCATTTAAATCATTCCAGCACTCTGCAGCACTCTTGCATTTTTGCATTTGCAGATTTACATTTGTTTGTTTGTTTGTTTTTTTTAATGCTTTTATTAATTTCCACTAAATCACTCAAGCATGCATGGATGACATGTCTTCAGGCATGTTTTTAATGTTTTGTTACAGTACAAGATGGTAGAAAGCTAAGAAAAACATGGATGTTTTACAGTACCCCCTCTTTAGCACCATACTATAACATTCCAGGCAAAGCAATAACATCTCCATGTAGCTACTGTCAGATTTATTTAGATATTTCAAACTATTATTTCCAGTAAACAACACTTCTCACTTGGGTGTTGCTAAAACTTTGGTGATACCACATCGCATTTCCAACTTCAAAATGGACCACTGTGAGACTCCAACATGAGCAGCAGGCGATGTTCAGGCTGTAGATGATGAAAAAAAAAGAGGAAATAAGTGTGTAAAAGGCCCTATCTTTTCAGGGTGTTACAAAGCAGGTGGTGTCATGCCTCTGAATAGTACTTTATTTGTAAGCCAGAGGTGGGAAAAAGTGCTCTGTTGCTTCTGTAGACCTAGAAGTGAAGTGTGTGTACTTTTTTGGTCCCCTTAGCATTAGTATTTCACATTTTGTAACTTAAAAGGCCCATATTATGCTCTTTCCTGATCAGTGTTAAAATGTTTTCTCATCAAAAACATACCTGGTTTTGTGTTTCATTCACTCATTCATTTAAGAATGTATATGTTTCCAGGGCTCAGCATTAGGGTGGTTCATAAAATTAACTTTGACCAAATTTTGCCTTGTTCCAATTGATATTCTAAGCATCTGTACCAAAAAATATCAAGGGTTAGTCAACTGCTGGCACACTTTTTCACAATTTTGACAGTTTGGAATTTTGGACATCATTTCCTCATGAGCCAGAGTGTTGGAGAGGTGTGGAGACACTTTTTTGAAGATTTCATCCAGTCCTTGTATTTGCAGAGGTTGCTGGTGCTAGGCTAGTACATGTCAACGGCCATAGTTAATCTGACAGTAAAACAGTGTGACAGTCTGATGGAATCTAGTGTTTGAACTGTTCTAATGTCCTAATATCTGCAGCATAAGCACAGGGAGGCTGGGAGAGATTATTAATGAGCAAACTTATCTTTGTGTTGTTCAGGTTTCTGTTTCTGAAAAATTCTTATGCAGAATATTAAAAACTGTGAAAAAGTGTGCCACTCTTTATTGGCATCCTATTTGCTCAGTTTTTGGTACAGATGTTCACAATGTCAGTTGGAACAGGGCAAAATGAGATCTCTCAAAATTTAGAAAACTTTTTCTTACATCATCATATGTATGTACATCATCACTGCTCTACTCAGCATGCACAATATCTTCATTATAACGCATATATGCATTCTACAGATGTAGAAATAATTCATATTTTATATTTCAAATTCCTTACAAAGTGCTTTTGTTTACATGGCTTTAGGATTTGTGCATCATCAGACAAATAGTCTATTTGTCTGATGAAGGCCTACTGCCGAAACGTTGCATGTCCTAATACATTTTCACATTTTGCAAGTTAGACGATTTTTCTCTATGTTCTTGGGTTGCTCCCTCTCCTCCAACACACCCGTTTTAAGGAACTGATGTGCGAAGCTCTCATCTCTGTATATTGTAGGCTTAGACTTAGACAAACTTTATTGAAACACAGGGGAATATTTGGGCACAGTAGCTCACTTATCACAATATAATATACAGTAATATAATAACAAAGAGTAAAAATAAATAAATAAGTAAATAAACAAAATAAATGGTAATAATACATTTTAAATAAATAGCAAGAAAGATGACAATAGACAGGTATCATATAAGGAATAATGATATAAATCTACAGTAAATGTACAAATGGGAAATAAGTAATAAAATATAAAACAACAGCTATATACAAGAGGTCAAAAAAAGTGCAACAATGATATGATGAATGACAGGGCATAGAGTTATCTGTTACATAAGGATGAGCTTCTGTAGAGTTGTGGGGAGTATTATCTGTTAAAGGCAAGTTCAGAGAATCAAGACAAGGACTGAAATACAACAAATTTCTAGAAAATGTACAGCAAAAGATATGCATTTTTGATAGGATAGGACGTGCTCCACTGTGTTTTAAAACTCAAAATACCTTCAGCAGTATTTTGAGCTTTAGAGATGCACATAAGTAGATGCAGAGATGTAATAAAGAGTTACTCAAACATGTGTGAATGAAACAAAACAACTCCATGTATGTTTATGAGGAGGAACATTCTAACGTGACTTAAACCTCACATGAATCCATTTCGTTAACGATGGACCAACGTTACATGTAGAAAACCTCATAAATCAATTCTACAAAACACATGCCTTTAAAAAGAGCCAGAATGCCCATCACTACTTCCCGCTTTTCAAACGGCCTCTGTGTGAATCCAGCGCAAACAGTAAGCGACGTTCAGACAGTGGGAGAAACAGAAAAAGTGCTTATCTTTTCTTGTCGCTACGAAGCAGGTGGTGTCATTACATATGCCCACACGGCGACTGCCAACTGCTCTACCGCCGCCAACCAACCTCTGCCACGCTCTCCGCTGGGCTAATCTCCCACACCACACACGCTCCACAGATTATGGAGAGAAGAAGGGCTAGCGAGCTACAGGCAACCAACCCCCCCAAGCCATTGTTGCGCGGCGCCTCAACCTTCCCTCTGCAGAGCTAGCAAACGTACGCGTGTCTGTAACTGAATTCTATGAAATGGACTTGGCTGTGAAATACTGATGGGATAGTGAGGCCAAGAGGATGGTTTAAGACAGCAGAGGAGTTGGAAAGGAGATAACAAATAAAAAATAATAAAAAAAAAAACACTTGCAAAGGTTCAGAGCAGGTGCCTAAAGCGATCATGTAAAGTGTGAATGAAAGGAGCAAAGAACAAACTGCACAAATGTCAGAGAGGAAGTGTGGGTAAGTAGTGAAATGGAACAGAGTGATTGGGTGTTGGAGGTTGTACAAAGGACCGTCGAGTTGAAAGTACTGAGAGTGAATAAAACAAAAGACATTGTGTTGTCAAAATGAGTGCAGGTGATATCGCCTTGATGTTACCAAAACATGGAGAGTACAGGACAGTTATTATGCATTATTTTATTTGATTTTGGCCTTCAAACATGCTGTCAAGTACCATTGCTTTGGCTTCTCATGCTTTAGAACAAAAAATAATGGGTATATTACAACAGATACCTTGTTTCTACAGATGCCCTCCCAATACTGGGAAATGAGGTTTGGATTCCATCCAGCTGGCAGCAGAGAGAAGCAAACTGAACTACTGAATAATAAAATAACTATTAGGGTGAGCAACATTTTCTGACATGCTAACACAAGCATACACGTATAATAAATACAAAATCTGGCAGTGATTTAGGGACTTTAAACACAGGCAGGACACCTTTAGACTTTTACCTGTGACTTAACAATTATGAGAATTTCTTAATCATATATTTGTTGCACTCAGAGGAAGTGTGCTTACTTAAGAAGATTCATCAAACATCAGTGTATTATCCAACTATGTTTTGGATGAGAGAACAATGTTGAAACATAGTTAAAAGCACAAAATGCCAGTTTTGCACGATAAGTTTCCTTTATGGACGTGTCTCTTCTTTTTCTTCTTGCTGTTCTGCTGTCACCATCATATTACCATGCTTTTACAGTACTGTAAATTGTAACTGTGGCTGGCATTTCTTTCAACATGACCTTATATGACATTGTTGCTGTGCACGGAATGAGGAAAAATGTAAAAAAAAATTACATATTTTCATAATAAAACAACTGGTGTTGGTCCACCCAGCAACACAACAACCTGTAACCGTCTGGCATGGAGGCAAACTACACCACGTCACACATCCCAAACCTTTAAATCTACTTTTAAAATCCATTTGGCTGTTTTCTGACAAAATATAGAAAACCACATGAAATGACGCACAGGAGTGTGTTTGTATGGACAGGCCCTACAGTACTGTGTGCTCCGGCCAGAGCCTCCTCATGGCCCCAAAGACTTGATTTAAAATTCTCGGGGAAGTGACCTTCCAGAGGCCCTGCTTCTGACCCTCGGTGAGGCCGACTCAGTACTCTTAAAGAAGCAGCTCAAGACTCTTTAGAAACGTTTTTAGCTGACTGCCTTGTTTTTCCATTTGTTGTTTGTATTGTTTGCATTTATTGTATTTCTGGTTTGTGTTTCATTATTCATATGAAGCTCTTTGATTTTTATCTGTGATAAGCGCTCTACAAATAAAATGTAGACACTATTTACTAACTAAAACGGTGGCATAAGGCATAAATTAGTGGACAGTAAGATTTCGTCTCACAGCATGCAGGCTGCTCTGTTCTGACCATTAAACTATATCAAGAAAAAATACAACAAAGTCAAATCTGCAAACCTTTAACAATTATGGCAAAAAGCATAAATTAGTGGACAGCAAGATTTGATCTCCCTACAAACACAAAGCAAAAAATAAAATCAACATTGCTGCTCTGTTCTGACAGAAGAACAGAGGCAGAGGTTTAGAGCAGGAGTCTCCAACCTGTAGCTCAGGAGCTGCCAGTATCTCTCCACCACTCTCAAGTAGCTCACAAAGGGAATTCTAAATTACACTTATTCTGCTGAATAAGTTAAATGTGTTTAATTAAATGCATTTTACCTTTGTACATGTATCATTCTGATGCTTAATTTGTGGATAGATGGATAATGGTGTATGTTTCTTGGACATATGACTGTACCTCATGTAAGGCTCACTGTGGCTCATTTATATAATTAATTCCTTGTGACCATTAAAATTAGTAGCTCTTTGGTATTCATTTTGTAAAGGTAGCTCACCGGAAGAAAAAAGTTTGGAGAGCCCTGTACTAGAGAATGTGTCACACTGAGCAACAGGTACAAAGTGGAACCTTTGTACATACTAACATTTGTTTACTTTTGTCTAGCACAAAATATCTTGCTGAACTAGTCTCCATGAAGATACTGTTTGCCTGAAACTTTCAACAGTGGGGCCTTCAACTTATCTGATTCCTTGGAAAAAGAAGGAGACACCACCAGGCCAAGTTACAGATTTGTGGTGATTTCTCAGCAATAAAAATATGTGATGAAACAAATGGAAAACAGTTTAATGCCATAATGCAGAACACTCGAAGCAAAAGAGCAGCATCTCCATGGAAACAAATAGTCGACCAAGAGTCACTAGGAACAAATTGTTCTCTTTGGCTCCAAATGACTGGCAGGACTAACACATCGCGCATTGTCCCGGTAATTCTTTTAAGTGACACAGGTTTGAATGTGAGTCAATAGATTTCTCCGACACCAATCTCCACTCTGACTGCTCACTCCAGCTCCTGTCTGCTCCTAACCACTGTCTGCGATTGACTGACACCCCGGGCTTCTCTAATAGTCACTCAGCTGGCTTTGCTGTCATAAAGCTCTCCAGAAGAAGCCATGTACTAAGTTGAGTGGGTCTGGGTTTCTACAATACTTCACATTAGCTTTCTTCCTTCTCCTCGCTGAATTCCAGAGTAGGAAAAAGCTGTCAGAGAAGTCAAAGCTCGCAGTCCTCTGTTTGGCAGAAGTTTGTTGTAGCGGTGCCTGGAACTTCAGAATAGTCCAAAACTAAAATAGTGATATGTCAACTCTCGCTCAGAAAAAAAGTTGAAGTTTAGTTTTGCAGAGGTTACATTGATGTCTGCACTTTCTGACTTGTTATTCTTGTGGTTTCTTTATGGCTTCTTCTAATCTGCTAAACTGGCAGAGACCTTGGTAAGTAACAAGAGCTGATATGTGACACCAAGGCCAGTGACAGTTTTGAGAAAAGCTTGCAGCTAGCAACCGAAACACACCAAGGTAAAATACATCTCAGAGAAGTTGTCTGTCTAAAAGAAAATCAGCATGACTATTCCAGAAGCCATATTTACACTAAATAGGGTGAGGTATGTCTTTCCGTTTTGCTGCCTTTGTTTTGGTTCGTGAACCACAGTCAGGCCCTGTGATTGGTTGACTCATCCAGGAGCTCAAGCCTTGAAGTAGATGCAGGAGTGGTACAAAATGGACTCTTAATTTATCACTGGGTTAAGACTGCAGCCTGAAATGACCCAAATCTGATTTTTTCGCCCTTATACGACCTGTATCTGATCTTTTAATGACAGTCTGAACGACACAGATTCATTTTTTTTTTCAAATGCGACTCAGGCCACTTGGATATGCGCTCCTAAAACCGATACATATCCAATCTTTTTACATGCAACTTCAGTCTGAACGGCCAGGTCGCATTCATCCGGCCCAAACGTCACAACGTACACAAACGTTCTTCTTCTCATACAAAAATTCTGTATGAACTCCGTGTCAGTGAAGCAGTGAAGCTCAAAGGAACCTCACCACTCTTGTCTGTGACTCCGCACTCACACGTTCCTTTCTACAAACGTCGCTGCCACTGCCCGACCAAACATACTGGCCAAATACTTCATCCTTCTCAATCTCTTCCTTAAAACAAATCTGTACATGTTCTGGCTCCAGTATGAAAGCAACTTTAAAATCGCCAGGTGGAATACTACTTTTAGGCCACTTCTGCTGCGTGTGGCGTCGTCGTCTCCTCCAATGCACATGCCGGACACTTTTGGGGTGTTTAAAGTTCACAATTTAGATCACAGACAAATCACATTTAATTGGAAATGAACGACCTCACAAAAAAATCAGACTTGAGCATTAAGCCCTGCGATTTGAAAGTAGCCTTATATAGTGTCTTTCAAGCCTTAGCTTCAATCTACAACTGAAAACACGTTAAAGCAACTTTATTTCATTTCATTCAAGATCTGGGGGTGGGGCTCTTTTCATTATCTGTAGTTCTTGCAGCGTACTTATTAGAAAAAATGTTTCAGTTGGAAACCAAAGTTTGCTCCGGGCACCTTCTTTGCAGAGCGTCATCGCGTCAGAAGGACGACCCATTTTGCATGTGCTGAACGGATGGCAGCGTCATCGCGTCAGAAGGACGACCCAATTTGCATGTGCTGAACGGCCGGCATTATTTTTTAAGTGGAATAAACGTTTACATGATCATGGAATCAATTAAATCAGCTTTAAAAATTGAATAAACCACCCACTTAAATCAGTTTAAAGTTTAATTCTGAATAATCATTAGAAATGAAAAGTATTTACATGGTCTTTTTAAAGCAGAATTGATTTTTATTTAGAATTTATTTATTTCAATAAATTATTTTTAATCGGATTTAAATCACAGGAATTAATCTTTATCTTGCGGCACGATTAATATCTTATGAATATGATGATCTATCAAAGAAATTACTTAAGGAAACTTTTTTTTCTTTAAATAAATTGCATAATATTTTTTTGTTTATGGATTTTTTTTTTTTTTTTTTTTTTTTTTTTTTGTCATCATAATTACAAGGCTGCTGCATGTCTATAATGCTATCACTGGCATTGTAACAAAATAACCCTCCATACAACCTTTAATGGCACTAGCAAAATACAAATAATATAATAATTATTTAGGTTGCATGTGGCATTATAGGCCCCTCGCAAAAAAAAAAAAAAAAAAAATGTCAGGAAATAGATTAATAAATAAAACGTTCTGTTTCTGTTCTACACTGTGGTTGGCCTTAGGAACTACCATACCACAATTGGTTTTCTTTAAAATCATCTACAAATTCTGCAATTCTGTTTAGCGGTCCAATAGTTAGCAAAACCACTTGAACTTAACCTTGGACAAAACTCTCAAACCTTAACAGGTAAGAAAGATTGTGTTTATTATTTTTCGGCATCACCTTTCTTGCACTCACGGCTGCCTTGAAGTCCTGACACCAGCGAGCTCAAATAATAAAGAAAAAGGAGGTGTCATTCGCTTCGCTTTCCGTGAACTTCCGAATCTTCAGAGTTTATTTATACACGGAAAAATATAAAAATAAATCACAGACACCTAAACGCCGGCACGATACTTTTACTCCGTTTTTTGAAAAAGTTTTTCAAAAGAGCCACTCCAGCGAAAGAAGTGACATTTTGATTTTATTTAACGCGATGGGAAAACGGCAGCCGAGGAGCTAAGAAAGCATCCAGGAAATAAAAAGCAATATTTGACAGAGTGGGACGACGCAATAAAGTAAGAGAAAAAGCCAGCCTTGCAACGTCGAGAAGCAGAATATAATTTCATTGAGCGGTCCTCCAAGAAGATTACCGTTTTATAAAAGTATGTAATGGATACAGGGGTTGGGGGGCTTTATTTCATAAAATGGAAGATATCTTGGTACATTTTAAAGTTTTTATATTACACAAAATAGACTCTTGTGAGCTTCAAGCCATATAATAATGCTGTTACCTTCTCAAAAACATACTAGGAGTGTTTTGTTTCAATCACACATGTTTGAGTAAAGTAATCCTGGTGTATTAGTCTGTCTACATCTCCAAAGCTACAAATGTTCTGTTCCCCTTTGTGATGACATGTACTTTTGGTTTTCCATTTAGCAGCTACTTTTAGTGCAGTAGAGACTAACAATTCCAGAGCTGAAATTTTCCAAATGATTCTAGTGAAGGTGTGGAGTAAAAAGAGTGTTTGAGAGCATTTGAGAGAAGAATTCAGTCTAAATATACAGGATTTGTGTGTTCAATATGTGTAAATGTAACAAAACACAACTCCAGGTCGGTTTATAATGAGGGAATATTGTAATATAGATCTGAAAAATAGTGTCATTTGGACTCTTAAAAGGTCCTGTACTCATTTTTTCCCATGTATTACAGTCGTCCCAGTTCACCTTTCGTGGCCTTGCTGTGTTGCAGAGTTTCTTAGTGCATTTTTTTTCAAATGAACGTGCATTGTGTTCTGCATCCTGATTGGCTAAGAGACTATAGACCACTGTCAATCAATCTCCTCTGTGCCGGGTCCTGTAAAATACAGAATGCCTTCAGCCAAATTTACATAAAAGTTTGATTGTAGAAGCAGGACTCTGAAGTATGTTTGCAAGTTTTCTCCCCGACAAAACCCACAATGTCGACGGAATGTTCTGCACCGACAAAGACACCTGTGGTCGCACCCAAACAGCAAAGGAAGATGCAAACCATTGCACAAAAAGTTGGGCTTCAGGACATGCTGAAGGAAGGTAGAAGATATGTAATAAATTAATCGTCGATCCGTTACATAAAGAAGGAAAATCGCATAAGGATGGGCAGGAGCAGTTTTTACATATTTTTTCAAATCTATAGAGGTTTGAACTTTGCGAGTGTTTAAACAAGAAGAAACGGGTGAGAAAATGTTAAATCCTGTCTGAGAAAAGTGTATCAGGTAATGAGAGGTTTTACAGTCTTAAAGCATATATAATAATTGTAAAAAAAAATAAAGCTTACTACTTTGCGAGAGACCACTGTACAGTAAAATGTGACTTACCCCAGTACAAATATTAATTTTGTATAATGGGATGATCAAAAGAACAGAAAATCAAAAATACAACCGCAACTAATAATTTTGAGCAGGTATCAATACTGAAAAAAGTCACATTCACAGGACAGAAATGATTCTTTCCTGAACACTTTTAGAATGATCTTGGCCTGTATCAGAACAAGTATAAGCACATAAACTAGTATACGACCATGCACCACTGTGGAACCTACCTAACACTGTAGTCACATTCTACTGTCTGAAGAAATATATATATTTTTACCATTGTGGTATCGGAATTGGTAATATCGAGTCCATTCCTTAATATCGAAATTGTAATAGTCTCCTGCCAACATTGGTATACAGTCGGCTCTTGAGGTAAAAATATGTCCACGCGTTCTTTCTGCATCTAATTGGAAAGCATTTCATAGTCTGATAATCAGGAGGTGTGTATTTGCGTGCTAGCTGTCGTTAGCTTTACTGTCACGGTAAAACTCCGCTCTGGTCTCTGAAAGTTTTAACAAGCGCTTATGAACGCATCACCGTGAATAATGCTCGGAATGCATTAGGGAAGTGAGGAATACCTTTGGACCTTCGGAAACCATTTAAACCATTAAATAATTACCGTAATTCATGGGCTATACGCTGCTACTTTTTTCTCACATTTTGAACCCTGCCACTTATACAACGATGTGGCCAATATGGATGGATTATGTGTCGTCTTAATAATTCATATGCGTTAATTCCAGTTAAATGCAGGTGGGGGCGTAAATGACAAGAAGAAATGTCTCAAACTAGTAGCCAGTCATCCACTCATAACTAATCGATACACCTAGCTCCGCCCCCCAGAGAGCCTGAAATCTGCTGTAATCCTAGAAGACACTGAAAAGATACCAGACGGGACAGTGGCTCTTTAAGACATGATACCAGACGGGACCGTGGCTCTTTAAGACATGATACCAGACGGGACCGTGGCTCTTTAAGACCCGATACCAGACGGGACAGTGGCTCTTTAAGACATGATACCAGACGGGACCGTGGCTCTTTAAGACCCGATACCAGACGGGACCGTGGCTCTTTAAGACCCGATACCAGACGGGACAGTGGCTCTTTAAGGCATGATAGCAGACGGGACCGTGGCTCTTTAAGACATGATTCCAGACGGGACAGTGGCTCTTTAAGACATGATACCAGACGGGACGGTGGCTCTTTAAGACATGATACCAGACGGGACCGTGGCTCTTTAAGACCCGATACCAGACGGGACAGTGGCTCTTTAAGACATGATACCAGACGGGACCGTGGCTCTTTAAGACCCGATACCAGACGGGACAGTGGCTCTTTAAGACCCGATACCAGACGGGACCGTGACTTTTTAAGACATGATACCAGACGGGACAGTGGCTCTTTAAGACCCGATACCAGACGGGACAGG
>KN496392.1:11662-29089 GCA_000787155.1 Scartelaos histophorus | reverse complement strand
GGCTCTTTGTGCAGGAGACATGATGCCAGACGAGACGGCGGCTCTTTGTGCAGGAGACATGATACTAGACGGGACAGTGGCTTTTTGTGCAGGAGACATGATACCACACGAGACAGCGGCTCTTTCTGCAGGAGACATGATACCAGACACAGCGACTCTTTGTGCAGGAGACATGATACTAGACGGGACAGAAGGTTGGAAGAGATGGTGCGCTGAGTAAGATGCTACTTTGACTGTTTTGAACAGTTTTGCACACACCCTCCTCATGGAAAACACACAAAGAAATGCAGATGATTCAGCATTGAAGTTAAAGGCAATTGAGCTGGATGCAGAAGAAAGAAATAGAGCCACTTCTTGGGATAAGTGAGTCGATGGTGAGACGTCGGCGACGGCAGCGTGACGAACTGACTCAATGAAAAACAACAACAAAAGCTTTCAGAGGCAATAGAAGCAGATGGCCCAGACTTTTAAACACTGAAGTCAGGTGTGGCCTATATTTGTTTATTTTTTCTTTTAACATTTAGTTGATGTGGTTTATATTCAGGTGCGCTCAATAGTCCAGAAATTATGATGATTCTGTTTTTCACATTTTCATGTAAAAATCAGTCTTTAAGCTCCTTTAAAGCTGGATATAATGTGGGGGAGGAGAGTTTGCCAGCCTATCATGGTTTTATTTAGGTCTACGTGTGAAGCACCCAAGGATAGTGTCAAAGGAAGAAAGAAGCGGGAGCCAGATGGTGTGAGAGAGAATGACGACGGGTGAAAAAATATAAATAAATAAGGAAACAAATAGTGGTGGTACAGTTGGGACAAAAGTGATTCTTGTGGGCTATGTTGGCTCTTTGTTTTTGTTTGTTAAATATCAAAATTGGGGAAAAAATGTTGTTAACTCTCTAAAAACATATCTGAAATAGTGTTTTGTTTCATTCACGTGTTTGAGTAATTCTGCGCTCATTACTGTGTCTACATCTCCACAGATCAAAATGCTTTGTTTCTTCTTGTGATGTCATGAAGGGAGAGTTTTTTCAGTAGTTTAGCCGCTACCATTTACCTTCTATAACTGAAATTATCCAAATGATGTGAAAATGTATGTGGAAAACCATAGAACTACCATAAAGTGAAGGTGAACCCAAGATTGCGTATTGTTTTCAGTGGTCCATGGTCAGTAGCACATGGACCCAAAAACAATTTTCTCATCTCTACTTCCTCAGTTCGGGCGAGCTTTGAGGATTTAAAAAATTAAAAAAAAGTTTATGTTTTGAAAATAAAAAAGAATGTACAAAATCTGACCAAATGATCCGGCCAAATAATCCAAATGATTCCAGTGAAGGTGGAACTGCACTGGAAATTTCTCCAATCTGGCCAAGATTTTAAAACTTATATAAGGTTCTTCATCTTGTTTTCAGATTTATTACGTACTTACTAGTTCTGAGACTGCTTCATTCTAGTCTAGAGGGAGTTTATTTTAGGAGGACTTGTCAAGTAAAATGATCTTGCTGCATGGACAGATCGTTTCACTACTTTTAAGTCATTTTCTGATAAATTGAAGTTAAAGTTGGAGTTGTTTATGTCAGCTCCACTAGTCTCGAGCTGGGACAGAGGGGGAATGATTTATCTAGTTTTTATTAAAAGATCCATGTGGAGAACTTCTTGTATTATCACATGACTTCACAAGTTGGAATAGCACCGTCTGTTTGAGAGAAGAACTCCTAAATATGCAGGATATGTGTGTTAAACGTGTGTGAATAAAATAAAGCAAACAAAAATTAAACTCCAGGGATAATTTTAATGAAGAAACAACATTACAACAAACATAATATAACCCTGGAGTATTACATTAAATGCAGGCTTTAAGTGTCATAAAATACATATTTACTTAGAAAGCCAGGCCCAGGGACCCATCTCCAGATCTTGAGGTAGACTTGGTCAGCTCTATTTTAGCTGCTAGATCTTATGTGCACGAGTAACTTGGTCTGGAGGCATCATCTCCTGGTCTCCATAGAGATAGATGACCAAAGCAAACATGTCTGTGAAGATAAAGATCATTTTCATCATGGGCTCATCAGAGCTTATGGCAAAATTGAAAGTAAGAGAGTGTATTGACCGATAATGTGACCGGTCAATACACAACAAGACTCCATCCTTTGTGCTGGCCTGCTGTGAAGGAGAAGGAGCTCAGAGTCCTCAGTAGTTCCCCTGGTAACCTGAAACATGCACTCATTCACCTGCTCATACATGCTCCTTATTCAAGATTGGGAGAACAACTGGGTCAAGTACATTTTACACGATGCATTCTTGTTTGTTTTTTGATCATTTTCTGTTGTTTCATGTCATTAGAGCGTATGAAAAAGACAGGTTCTGTTTTATCTTTTTTATAATGAGCTGACCCAATACTGTTGACGTACGTATGGGCTTTAGTGCATTTAAAGCTACAGTATATCTGACTCCTTGACAGAAACCCAATATTAACCCTTCCAGACTGACGGTATTGTATATGATACTTGGGAATATGTGAATATGTTTAAATAACTGCACATAACTCTCCAAACATAAAAGATAGAAACTTGCTTTTGTTTAGTTTTGTTTTTTCTTGAAAAGCAGAGAGTACTGGCTTTCTGAACATATATCCGGAATTATCCTAAGTCACATGCACACTGTTATTTATTTATTACTGTTAGTTTCACAATCAAAATGCAAAGTGACTGGACTGACAGGAGCTGTTTCCATGAGTGGCACCAGTAAAGTAATGGGGCAATTGCCATTTTTTGTTTGTTTGTTTTGAGGCAATAAGGATATTTTTGGTTTACTTAAAGACTTGGTATTTTGCACTTTTGTAGCTAAGGTGCTAAATTAAGCATTTTTTTAATGTCCAAAAAGTTTTTATACATGTTTCCTGTGTGTTGTGTATGAAAGAGAGTGAATTTTGAAGTGTGGTTTGCTTTTAATGCAGCCATATGACAAAACTACAGAATGCAGATTGTGAAATAACAGGTTGTACTGGAAAAAGTACGTATAATACTTCATTAGGGTGTAAACGGGGCTGTTTTAATAGTAAAATTAAGATAAAAAATTCAGGCCAGGACCAATGTACAAAAAGTGCCCTTAGGTCTTGAAGGGTTAAAAAATCTCCCTAGTATAGATATGTTGTATGTTGTATAAGCAGTCAATTTTTATTTTATTTTTCCTTTTATTTATTTCAAGATGGACCTGGCCAAGGTACAAGCAACACAATCAATACAAAACAGTCAAATCACAAAGTATCACATTATGAAACTACATTTGCATCTCCGTCATCACACTTGTGAAATAACAGGTTGTACTGGAAAAAGTACGTATAATACTTCATTAGGGTGTAAACGGGGCTGTTTTAATAGTAAAATTAAGATAAAAAATTCAGGCCAGGACCAATGTACAAAAAGTGCCCTTAGGTCTTGAAGGGTTAAAAAATCTCCCTAGTATAGATATGTTGTATGTTGTATAAGCAGTCAATTTTTATTTTATTTTACCTTTTATTTATTTCAAGATGGACCTGGCCAAGGTACAAGCAACACAATCAATACAAAACAGTCAAATCACAAAGTATCACATTATGAAACTACATTTGCATCTCCGTCATCACACTTTAACTTTCGGGTTTTTTTTTTTTTTCAGCTTATCAAGTGACGACATAGTTTTGGATTTTAAATCTTTCTGCAAATGATTCTGAGAGTGAGTTCTCAGAGGAAAAGGTGGATTTTCAGATTCTCAGAAAGGCACCGAGAGAGTGAAAAGGAACTGTGAAGAGGAATAAAGCCGATAACTAGCTGATGCAAAAATAGCTTATCAACTCAACAATTAGGTTGTTAGGGTAAAATGTGTAAGGTAAGTGAAGAATACGTTTGGACCACTGTAAACCAATTAAAATGAACTAGATCTGTTTTTCACCTTTTTAAAGAAAGGCACAGCTCCTTTTATTATTTAGAATACTCAATCCCCAAATTAAAACGTTTGTCTGATACTGTATTCTAAATGCTTTTACATGGAGTCGCATTTAAATTATAGTGTAACAATGCAGCATAGGATTAAAAACAGCTTCATGTTTGTGTTTTTCACAAACATAAAGCTGCATTTCCTACCACTGGCTGAAGAAGGAAATCTCTAACAAGAGTAGTGTTTTATGTTTTTCTCATTAATTTTGCACAGTTTGAAACCTAAATTGTGTGATGAAGTACTGCCATGTATTCATTTGATTTTAGGAATACCACCAAATGAAAAAGTAATTGCACCAGAATACAATTTACTCAAAATTAGTACTAAAAATAAACATTTTGGATCGGTGCATGTATTCAGTTACTTCGCAACACTGCACCCTGAGTTAGTCTTGATGTAGTTCAAGGTTTAATCCTTGTCTAGACCAGGTTTAAAGGTGGTATAGAGGATTTTCAAAGGAACGAGGAGTACAGCGACTGTTTTTCCTTTTTCAAATGTTGCCCCCTCCCCAGCAGCTCTCGCCTCCTCTTTACACCAAAACCTTTACAGTCGCTGCACCGTTGGTTCACCTGCTGCTATTCTCTTTTGCTATTATCATAACTGCAGCAACATTCAGAGTTATAATAAAGTTATTGTGTAATGTGTCCAAAATCTTGCAGATTACTTTAGATTACTTTTAATGAAGTAGTTTATCCTAGAAAACAAGTTCTCTCCTCATTGCTGCACAGGACTTGTAAATACAACTAACAAACTACTAATACAACAAGCAGCGGCGAATAGACTTCTGTCTGTCAAGCTCTTGGAAATAAAGTACATTTCCCAATGATAAGTAGAAGTATTTAAGCTCCAACGCGCCAGTCTGCTTCAGTCCAGGAATCACTCAAATGAATCACTAGAATCTCCTTGTTTGGTTTCGATCCTTTTCCCCTTCTCTTCTCCTTTTAGCAACCTCATAAATGGACTTTCTTTTGGATTCGTGTCTGTTATTGCAACAAACTTTGTGCAAACTGTGAGGAAGCTACAGCTCGAAAAAGCCGCTAACAACCGCTGTATTGATTTAGTAAACAGCGTCTTGAGTCTGTGGAGTGTGTAAGAGCCGAACGTAAACAACATAATCCCAGCGCGCCGGAGAGTCAGTTACACTAGCAAACGAGGTAGCCAACAAGACTGCCACATGTCTATAATGCTATCATTGACGATTTGAGACAGATAAATCCTGCATACAACCTTTAATGCTGATCTTAGTCCCAGTTTTTGACTCTTCTGAGTTTACTTGGACTTGCACTTTTGTTTAATTCACACGTTTCAATAACTCTGTATCTGTCTACATCTCCAAAACTCCAAATCCTCTGTTCCACCTCGTGACATAATGAAGCGGTAGTTTCATGTTACCTTTTACCTTTTGTTCTTCATCATTGGTAGCAAATCTCTAATCCCCTCTCCTCAGAACTTTACTCTCACCATTTTCAGTCACATAGTCATCCCCTAAACTCTGATCAGAAACCTTGGATTTATCTTCGACCCCACCCTCTCCTTCAGAGCACACATCTACCATATCACCAAGACTGATTTCTGCTGCCGAAACTCTCATTCATGCCTTCATCACCTCCAGACTCGACAATGGACTTCCCTCCTCTGACCTTCAAAAACTTCAATACATTCAAAACTCTGCAGCCCGCCTCCTCACCCACATCCACTCACGAAACTATATCACCCTCATTCTGCAACAACTCCACCGGCTCCACGTTCAACAGTACTTCAAGATCCTCCTGACCACCTACGAAGCTCTCCATAATCAGACCCCTCACAGATCTCGTCCGGCCCCACCGTCCCTCCAGCCGACTCGAACCTTCTCACTCCCAGAGTCAGATCAAAGCACCGGACTTTGGGGAGCCGAGCCTTTGCCATTGCTGCCTCCACCGTCTGGAACTCGCTCTCCCTTCGTATCAGAAATTCAGACTCACTAAACACCTTCAAAAAACTGCTCAAAACGTACCTTTTCACCACCTTTTGTCTGTCCTGTCTTGTTTTAGTATTACTTTCATGGGAAGCGTGTTTGTGTTACAGTGAAAAGCTCTATATTAAAAAAAAAATGTCATATTATTATTATTAGAGATTTGCAATTCCAGCACTGAAATTATCCAAATGATTCCAGTGAAGGTGGAACTGCACTGCTAATTTCTCCAATCTGGCCAAGATTTTACAATTTATATCAGGTTATTCATCTTGTTTTCAGATTTTTTCTATTTCTGAGAGTGCCTATTACTAGTCTAGAGGTAGTTTATTTTAAGATAACTTCAAGTAAAATGGTCTTGTTGCATGGATAGATAATTTCACTACTTTAAAGTCATTTTCTGATCATTTTAAGTGTTTATTTCTTAAATTTTGGATAAGTTTTTTTTTTGCAATGTTAATCTTTTTGGTTTAAGAGATGAACTTGTGAATGAAACAAAACACAACTCCATGTTTGGGATGAGGAAACAACATTATAACATACATCAGAAAACAGTCTGATATTGGTTCTTCATTTCAACAGTACAATAACGATTTCACATAGTTACAAATACTGCGAAATGCCAAAAGACGTGTTCACGCACTCTAACACCTAGCATACAAAATCAGCTTTCCCCATATAATTTAATGCAGCGTAATTATCATAACTCACCCCAAGCTGTTTACCCTCCCTTCTATCCGCTGATAAGAACAGTGCGCCAGTAAACAGCAAAATAAATAATGACTAAGCTCGATTTAGAAAACAAACCCAGCGTTTTTCCTGGTCCTCGGGGGAAGAGGCCGCAACTCATTCGATTACAGAGGAAGTAGCTGTACCCAAAGCGGAACTAACTCGCGACAAATAACGTTAAAAAAAGTTGAAATGAGAAATGAGAGAAGAGAGAAGAAGTGACAGACAAAAAGCTCATTAAGTAGTGTCCTAGCGTTTTTTCTTTTTCTTTTACTCCAGAGTGGCAGCGAAATGAATCATAGAGAAATACCTGACACTACACACATCTCCCTGACACCGACACGTAGCTATTTATTTATTGTCAGAAAGACGGCTGTTTTTGGCACGGAAATGTGGCACCGTGGAGTTTGAAAATAGAGTAAATTGAAGTTATCTAGGTAAGAATGTAGCTTGTTTTCATTAAGTATAAGTGTTTTCGATGTCTTTTCATAATAAATAGATGGAAAATGTGACAAAAACTTCTATTTCAAAAAGACTATTTCTGCTCTCATTTAACCGGAACTAAACACTAAACCAGGGGAGTTCAAAATGCGGCTCGCGGATCAAATGGGTCTAAACAATGCTGAGATTTTATGAAAATTATGTTTTGATTTAATTTTGCACTGCACAGTCCATCCCATTAAAAATTACAATAGTTAAACACAATTCAGTCATAAATATCTTTGCAGACTGATATGTTTAACCCACGGCATTTTAAAATATATTCGTGTTGTTGGGGTCCTCAGCCTATTCCATCCGTTTGTACTAAAACTTTTGGAAAATCGGTTTTCTACGTTTTTAGTATCGCTATTCTGACATGTGACCTGTGCATATTCAGGCTGCTGTCCATGGTGCTGAATGCAACAGATTGATCAATAGGTTGATAGTTTTTTCCCCAGATATAATTAGACTAATGTAAGACATCCTTAGGTCTAAACATTTGCCTACAGCCCCGTTGCCTCGATCTATCAGCCTAATATCTCCCTTTTGCGTCCTACCATAGAGTTGTAGGCAAACTTTCTGTTCTGTAGCGGTGTGGTGGAGTGTCAAGTTTGGCCAGCAGCCTCCTAGATGGAATTGATTTATCTAAAAGAAATAGAAGCCTAGTGCATATGTAATCAATTTTCATGGTCATATGTAGGTGGTCCAATGTGTATTTTGAGCTGCGAGAGAGTCATTGATTGGTTCTTTATTTACGCTGTGTGATATATGGGAGCGCAAACTATAATAGGCTATCACATTCATAGTATTCATGTTGGAAAAGTGGAATGTTTGAAAAATAGTAAAGTGCTACATTGACAATGAAAATGAATAAATAAGTAAAATGTCTGAGTTGTTTGACACTTGAAAAATAATATTTATGCCTCTACTCGACTATTAAAAATCACTGTAAAGCACTTTTGCAAATTGAGATCTGAATTCATAAAATTTTGAAAACATACATATAAACATAAACCCCAATAACTAGTGAAAAAAGTGGATTTAGTGCAGAGATGCTCAATCTTTTTTTTTCCTCGATTTCTCAATTTACAAAGTGCTTTACATCCATTTTTAATAGCTTTGTCTGGTGATGTTTTGGCAACTTTAGTGCAAACTTTGAAATCTGTCTCTTTCTGATTTAAAAAAAAAAAAAAAAAGTCCAATTCAAAATTCGTGCTGCCTCAAGTGGCCTCTGCCATTTTAAGTAGTTGCTGACATCACGTAGGACTGCGCCGATTACAGTCTGGGGTTTAGGATACAAACACTGGCCGCTGGGGCGAAGTTTGAAGCGTGGATAGACCAATCACACTGTGCCACACCCTCACTCTCACCTTTAGCCTTTAGTACTCCTCAATTTAGCAATTCTTTTTGAAATGTGGTTTTTGCGTGGACTTTATGCCCACTGCCCAACAGAGTAGTGACCGAATCCAACTTGAGCCCAATAGACATTAAGATATTTGTGTCCAAACCCAACCGAACCCAACACAGTTAAAATCACACTATTTTTGTAGGCCCACTAATGACACACATAGGATAGAAAATACAAACTTGGGATAGAGCGAAAATAATAATCCATCCATCCATCCATCCATCTTCTCCCGCTTACCAGCTGGGTGTCGCGGGGGCAGCACGCTGCCCATTACACTATGCACCAGACCCAGACCCTATGAACCCCTCTGCAGGTGGTGAACCCACAGGGGAGGGAGGGACTGATGGTCAATGTCACTGTTCATAGGGTGTTGCATGTTTTTGGGTGATGGGGGAAACCGGAGTACCCGGAGGAAACCCATCCAGACACGGGGAGCAAACATGCAAACTCCACACAGAAAGGCCCGGGCGACCCGGGGATCGAACCCGCAACCTTCTTGCTGTGAGGCCTGAGTGTTGCCACTCAGCCACCGTGCCGCCGAAAATAATAAATAAGACTTTATTCCTCACCTCTTGTAAAGTGGTAAATTTAAACTTCAGCATCTTATCCACTTTATCCGTAGAATTTTCCTTTGCAAATAATGACATCCAGTCCACAAAACCGTGCTGTTAATCCAGTTTGAGGCGTTCTTTAAAAGTAAAAAGACAAAAGTAGTTTACATGCATCTGTTTACATCCACACAGCGCACAGATCGAGGTGAAGCTGCAGATTTACAATAGCGATTCTACTTTATCTCAAATTTTTGTTGCATCTGAAGTTTTGCACAACATTTCACGAATAAAAATAATACAGTTTTGCCTTGTATCTAAACTAGAAGTATTCTGTTTCAGCACTTAAGAATCTCAAATTGAGTGTTTGTACTGTTGACGGGAAACAGCTGATGTGTTCGAGTCTGACCCGAGCCCGGACATGCTCTGTGGCTCATCACCTGCAGATTTCATTGAAAGTTAAAACCACACTTTGAATAGTTTTCCATGGAGATATACGTTTCATGCTATACTGTAGAAGATTATAGCCAAAGCAACAGTATTTCCATGGAAACAAGCTTGAGGAGGCTCTCCGGTGTGCCTTAGTTATTTTCAATAGGGAAGGCGGTGAAACTTGAGTGTGCGTGAATAGCCACTTATCACAGTTCTACAGTGATGTCAAAAAGGACGATTGATTCTGTTTTCTGAAATCTACACGTGTCAAATCTCTCACAGAAACATTCGTACATTGTTAAGCTGGGTGATATGTTCCAGTGACAGAATGCACATGTCTTAGCCTTGCGTCGGTTATATTCAGAGAGGATATTGTTAGCTCCAACCTGTTGTGAGATGGACAAGTGGCGAGTCCACTGGTGCTGCAGTGAGAAAAAAATTCTTCAAACTCAATTTTGATACCAAGGATTAGGATTGGGACAAGATCTTGTATAAGATATGAGATTGAGATTGTGCTCACATGCTTCATTACATTTGGCTTTCATTTGGAAAAAACAGAGTACTGTTGAGTAACATTTTTTGGAGTGTAGCCCCCAAAAAAGAATAGCAGCATAACTATTAAAAGATTAAAACTGGTGAGGCCAAATCTGGGAACTGAATGCAATGTATTTATCATAGCCTACATCAGGGGTCTCCAACTATTTTCCTTCAGTAAGCTTCTTTATAAAAAATAAAGTGTCAGATAGCTACTCGTTTTAGTGATTGCAAGATTTTGAAGCCACTTTAGCCACTTTAAGCCTTAGATCCCTTAACTGCCTATAAAACATAAACTATTTTCCATTTATTAGTGACACTTTTGGACATAGGGCCTCATTTCCTAGAGTGTTGTAGACGTGTGGAGTCACTTTTTTAAATAATCCGTCCTGTCCTTGTATTTGCAGAGGTTGCTGGTGCTAGGCTAGCGCAAGTCGATGGGTTTTGTTAGCCTTCCACTAAAAACAATCTTACTCACTCCACAAAGCACCCGAGGCAAATCTATTATTACGTCAGAAGGTGAATGTGTGAATGTCTGTGTCCATAAAATAATTTTTGAAGTAAAATCAGATTTGCATTTGAAGGATTTTTGTCTGAGCAGCAGCAGCGAGTTGTACTTCCTGATATCTGAGAAAATAGTCCCTCAGAATGCTGCGATTTATGCAATGCAAAGTTAGTTTTACTTCAAAAATTATTCTGTCCACACAGACTTTCACATCGACCTTCTGGCATAATCATTGATTTGCCTAGGGTGTTTTGTGGACTGTTTTTAGTATCAGGCTAACTATGCCCATTGACATGTGCTAGCCTAGCATCATTGACCTCTGCAAATACAAGGACTGGATGGAATATTTAAAAAAGTGACTCCATCACACTCTGGATCACTAGGAAATGAGACCCTATGTCCAAAATTCTGGACTGTCCTTTAAAACGACACTTTACAATGGTAATTTCTCAAATTTTAGTCATTCAGCACAATATGTAGAATTCAGAAATCCCTTGGTGAGCTGCTTTGAAAGGGTTAGAGAGCTACTGGTTGCTCCCAAGCTAAAAGTTGGAGACCCCTGGCTTAAATAATGTCAAAATCTCATCTTGTCTTGTTTTCGTAGATCCAACCTTGTGTTTCGTCTTGTAAAAAATGTATCTCGTTCCACACCTTCTGTGGATGGGTACTCAATACTGAGCCAAATACCACAATGATATTAATATAAATTAGACAATTAATATATATTTAGACAATATAATGTTATTTTCAACATTAAATAGGAAACATTTTGGGGCCTTAGATGTAGTAACCCCTCAGTGGTCCAGGTAGGTTAAATAGTGGTCCAGGATATGTTCATTTCTGTCCTGTAAATGTGACTTTTTTAGTATCAATACCTGCTCAAATGAGTATTAAGTTTTGATATACATTGTTTAACAATCCTATTTGCCTCATTCCACTCTGCTCTAGTTCATTCTATAGCCAAGGTGGAACAAAGTGTTTTCTGCTTGAGAGAAGAACTTAGCGCTTTAGCTTAAATATGTGGGATTTGTGAATAGAAACAAACCTCCATGTATGTTTTAGACATTATAATATTATAATACAGATCCTCTAACACAAAGACAAATGTGCAAAAACTCTGTTAAAAAACAGCAAAGAAAATTAGAAGACTGTAAGTAATTACCACCACCCTGTCAAACAATGATTTCGCAACATGTTAACCTTTGAGAACATAAGAACAGATCCATGTGGTCTGCGGAAGAGCCGGCTCACCTTTCTGTCTGAGTCCTGACAGGATCCATGTGGATCCGTACACTCTGCTGCGGACCGTCATTTTCAGGCCAATCTGACACGCGTGGCATTTTGTTATCGGGGAAGTACGCACTGTTCAGGCCAAGAAGATTATTCAGTAAATGTCAAGGGGGATACTGTCTTTTCTATTTCCTGGATTCAGATTTCTCAATGACAGTGATACGAAGTGTAATTTCGTCAAAATCTGTGGATAGCAAAGTACAGAGTAGGGTTGTAAAAAGTATTGAAAATTTGATAGTAACTGATATTAAAACTAGTATTGAAAGTAGATATTTGAGCAGGTATGATCTTGAGCTGTATCTGAACAAGTACAAGAGCACATAGATTAGTTTACACCCATGAACACTATAGAACCTACCTGGGATTACACAGATATAAGATTATTATTAGTTTGTACGACCATAAAAAAAATAATAATAAAATAAAAAAAAATAATATTTACATTTTTCATTCTCACTGTTGTTTATTTTGTACAATCATAAATTATAAACTTTTGTGCTTTCTTTATCATTATTATTATTAATTTGAACGGCCACAAATGAACAGTATTTGTGCATGTATGTATATATGTGTTTATGCATGTGTATGTTTGTTAGTATTTTGTACATTACAATATTACTGTATTTAAAATGTAAGGCTTTACATTACTATTGCATTACTTCTAAGTTACTCTCACCAAAATAAATGGAAATATGGATTTGCTAATCTAAGGGCACTTTCACATCGCTATTATATATTATTTATTGTTATTATTTAACATATAGACCCCAGTGTGCTCCTTTCACACCTAAAATGGATGGATTGGGGATGCACCGTCTCCCTGGTGGCCTTCCTACAGAGCCCCTTCCCGGGGTATGTGTCCTGGACCCAACCATGGCCCATCACACCTTAACTGGGGCGTGGGGCCTGTGTCCATCACTCCTCTGCCCCTGACATTCAAGTGTATTGAGCGTCAATATAACCCTGGAACTTTTGCACCGCATAAGGACTGAACCAGGACCAAACCTGGACTACACCAGGTCTAAACCAGGACTAAACCAGAACTGAACCAGGACTAAACTAGGTCTACACCAGGTCTAAACCAGGATTACTCTTAGACTTGAGACCAAGAGAGAGAACCCCGAGCTCCGCGGTACAGTGCAGTGTCCACAAAGTGCAGAGCTCTGTCCCAGGATACCAGTCCTTTCTCCTGCTCGTATCCACACTGTGCAGTCCCCCTCCCGCCCACACCCGCAATGAGCTTTCAAAATGTGTCCTGTGCAACAGTGTTTTGCGTCAGGTTCCATGGCCCAAGTGGGTGGACGACGTACCCCTGTGTATCACGCCCACTACACTTGGCTTACCTCGGCTCTGACCTGATCAGACTTTACGCCGCTGCTGATCTTGTGGTGATTTTAGCAAATTTGCATGAAGAAAAAACAACAAAAAACCCCACTTTATTTCAGGTAAAAAATGCATTGTAATGCGCGTTACTGACATTTGTACAGAGTACAACACTACTGTGTTACAGCAAAAAGCAATGCATTAAAGTAATGAGATACTTTTATAGCACGTTACTCCCAACACTGTTTGTGTCAACCATGTGTTAAAGGGACACTCTGGAATTTTTGACATAGGGCCTCATTTCCTAGTGACCCAGAGTGTTAGAGATGTGTGGAGATACTTTGCAAAAATAAGAACTGGATGGATTATTTACAGAGGTCGCTGGTGCTATGCTGGCACATGTCAGTGGGCTTCATTAGCCTGCCAGTAAAACAGCCTTAGCCACTTCCCGAGGCAAATCTATTATTACAGCAGACTGTTGACGTAAATGTCTGTGTCGAGTAAAAGTAAAACTAACCTTGCGTCATCAATCGTCACATTTTGAGGGACTTTTTTCTCAGATATCAGGCCGCCGCTATCAGGAAGTACGTCTCACTGCTGCTGCTCAGACATAAATCCTTCAAATGCAGGTTCGTTTTACTTCTAAAATTATTCTATCGACACAGACATTCACATTAACAGTCTGGGGTAATAATAGATTTGTCTCAGGTGCTTTGTGGAGTGGGTAACTGTTTTAGAGCGGCATGCTAACAAAACCCATTGACATGCACTAGCCTAGCACCAGTGATGTCTGCAAATACAAGGACTGGATGGATTATTTTAAAAAAGTGTCTCCTCTACAAAACTCTGTTTCACTAGGAAATGAGGCCCTATGTCCAAAATTCCCTTTTGAGGTAAAACAATTGGGGTCAGACATGAATAGTTTTTTGAAATACTACTACTAATACTTTAACCTATTAATAAATACAAAAAGAGCAATGAGACTGGATGCTTATATAAAAGAAAGTACTATGATTTAATGTTGAAAATCAATCTGTAGTACACTTTTAATATGTGATGTGTTATTTTAATAACTGTATGCATCAAATAACATTATTTTACTCCTCCATGAGTAATATATTGTACAACATAACAGAACACTTATTTGAGCTGGTTACTCTTTTAACTGTAAGTAAGTTTTGTTGGCATTAAACATATATATTTCCATAGAAACAAGCTAATGAACTGAGGCCACCAAGTCAAGTTACAAGTTACAAATATCTAAATATCCATCATCTTTCTTTTCATTTTTCTGTATAATATATTGAAGGAGTTAAAAAAGAGAAAAAAGAAAAGTCACCTCTTTAAGTAGTACGTTCTAATACTTTTTACCTCCTGAGTAATTGCTTGAGCCGCTACTTTCTACGTCTACTTAAGTATTATTGTTCTTCTGCTTTGATTTAGCTGCTCTCCCCAGAACAGCTCTCCTTTGTCCTATTAATGGTGGGTGTTGTCGCTATAAGAAGCTTTTTCATCTCAAAAACAACTTGGCTCCGAGTTGTCAGCGCTTTCCAAGTCTTTGTTCAACATCCTGACAAAAAAACAAATCGCCGAAAATAAAAACAGCAGACAAACTATAATCGCTACAATTTAATTAATCCGCCGCTGGTTTTTTTGGCATGTCGGGGGGGAAAAAAAATAAGAAAAATGTTAAGCTAACTCGTGATTAGCGTGAATTCGCCAGTGCGGCAGGTTTTAGCATCCAGCTTCAATTCCAGATGTTATTAAGAGATGGTAAACATGACAGCGTCGCCACGGTAATGATATGATTTTGCAAAACATGTCAAGCGTCGAGCGGATATTGTTGGAAAGGAAAAAAAAAGATCAAAATGTACAGGTGAAAAAACAGTTCATTCCCAGGAGGAGAGATAAATATATTCATTTCACGTTGTACTGTCAGAAGAACACAGTGGAGGCTTTGTGGGCGGAGGTGGGAGTATTGTAAAGATAGGTGCGCATGTTTTTATGTTCAGGATTTTCTTCATCAAAAGCATACCTGTGTTGTGTTCTTTTTTATGCCTTTGTCTTTATGATTTTACTTTGTTAGGGTTAGGGGTTAAGACTAGGGTTAGTTAATTTCTTATTTGTATTTCCCATAGTCTTTTGGAGAGTTTGAAAAATTACTCATCGGCATAGTAACTAATTTCTAAAGAATTCCATTCATTTATTTAAAATCTGTTTCTAAAACTTTATAGTCTGCAAAGTTGTTAAAGCATTTCCAGAATCTTGTGTTTTAAATCATTTTTTTGGAAATGAAAAAATCGCATTATGGATACTGAAATCTTACAGGGACGTCCAGGAATTTTGAACATAGGGCCACATTTCTGAGTGAGGCAGACTAAATAAAAATGAAATAAATTAAAATGAATAAATAAATAATGTTTAAGATGTGTAGAGACAGTTTTTTAAATATTCCATCCAGTCCTTGTATTTGCAGAGGTCGCTGGTGCTAGGCTAGTGCATGTCAATGGGTTTCGTTAGCCTGACACTAAAAACAGACAAAACTATTATTACCCCAGACTGTCGATGTGAATGTCTGTGTCAATAGAATAATTTTAGAAGTAAAACCAACCTTATTTGAAGGATTTTAGAAGTAAAACCAACCTTACATTTGAAGGATTTATGTCTGAGCAGCAGCAGTGAGTTGTACTTCCTGATAGTGGCGGACTGATATCTGAGAAAATAGTCCCATGCAACAATTCATGCGATGCAAGGTTGTTTTTACTTCTAAAATGATTCTATCTACACAGACATTCACATTAACAGTCTGGGGTAATAATAGATTTGCCTTGGGTGTTTTGTGGAGTGGGTAAGACTGTTATTAGTGTCAGGCTAACTAAGCCCATTGACATGCACTAGCCTAGCACCAGTGACGTCTGCAAATACAAGGACTAGTTGGATTATTTAAAAACTCCACACATCTTCAACATTATTTATTTATTAATTTTAATTAATTTACTTTAATTTAATTTACTTCCAGAACGATAGTGGACTTTTTGTTGCATGTTTAAAAATTGCTGAAACAAATCTGTAATATAACATAAACATTTTACCTGATACGTCTCTCTTTATTTCTCTACAGGTTCCTCTGGTCTGGGCACCACTTCCTCCATTGTGCCTTGAGCCAGAGCCTAACATGATCATCCAATCAGATTTGTTTATTTCAGTGCAGCATCATTTTGAAACTAAACATTTCTTTGAACATTTATGCATCTCCGACTTACACTTCACAACACTTTTACTCCAAGAAGACCTCTTAAACAAACTCCTGATCTCATTTCTTTACAAAAAAAAGAACATTGCTCATATTTATACTGGTCAGATGGTGTTATTTACTTTGATGATTATAGAGCATTTCCCCTTACACTCTGTACAGTCTGATGAAGTCCTAATGAATTCATGCACATCTGTGTTTGGCCTCGAGTGCTGCGCTGGTTCTCACTCCTCTGTGGGTTTTTTTTCTCTGAGGCCATATATCTTAGTTTTTTTTCTAAGGCCATAATTGTTTTGACCCAAACTGACCCTGTCCACCCTTTAATCACCCATTGGAAATCGACAGAAAATGGCTCCAGACAATACTGTCATTACAGACTTTTGTAAAATGGTTTGGCAGACCTACTTTAACAGAAGTATTGGCTATTTTTTAAACTGAATTGTTGGAAAAGATGTCAATTTAAAGTATTTTCTTTCAGCACGATTGGACTGATGATGTGCAGAACCCCTCACAGAGCAGCTCAGTCTGGGTCCTCACTGCAGTCTTTGTTTAGAATGTCTTTCAACAGAATGTATACTCCTGAATGTGTGGGCTTAAACCATGCAGGATAAGTGTACATTAAGATGTTCAGACAATGATTTATGTTTTACAGTTCACTGGTAGTCTGTAAATTATAAACTATGACGCTGTAACTCTTCTAGGTGGGAGGGCTCTGTTTCTATTAACCCTTCGAGCTGACGGTGTCTGGCGGACATGTTATACATAAACGAGCATAACTTTTTAACCATAAAAGATAGAAACTTTACTTCTTTTTTTCCTCAAAAACTTCAGCCATAGCTTCGCCGAGCATATTTCACATTATCCTCCATCACACACACGCTGTGTGTTGACGTCAGGAAGACGAGTGTCCAATAGGAACCTTGTTTGTCTATTTTGATTGGCCCAAACAAAAGAGTCTAGTGAGTCAAGATGTTTGATTGTTCATGACTGGCTAAAATAATG
>KN496392.1:0-11629 GCA_000787155.1 Scartelaos histophorus | reverse complement strand
TTTTTTTTTTTACATAGAACCTTGATATTTTACATTTTCATAGCATTTTTAATGTCTAAAATGTAGTTTATACATGATTGCTGTGTGTTTTGTATGGAAGAGTGCAAACATTATTTTCAGTTTTTCTTTTGTTTTTTTCATTTATATTTCAGGTCCTACAGCTTCTATTACAGCCATATGACACTACAGCAGATAAAGAAATAACAGGCTGGACTGTAAAAAAGGATGTGTAACACTTTATTAGGGGGTAAAATGGAGAGTTCTAATAACAAAATCAAGAACATATTCCAGGCAAGGACAAATAATACTAAAATTGCCCTTAGGTCTGGAAAGGTTAAATAACATTGTACATTCATAACAAATAACAGAAAATGAACACATGTATCCCGAGAAACTAAAATTGCCCTTAGGTCTGGAAAGGTTAAATAACATTGTACATTCATAACAAATAACAGAAAATGAACACATGTTAATCCTGATTATGTGCACTGAACTTGCTATAGGCTTTTACAACAAATATCTGTGCACTGCAGTAATATTACCTGCTCTCTCCTGTCCACTGTTTGCTGTAGAGCTCTTGTGGTGATGTCATCTGAAGCTCATCCATTGGGGGGTGGCTGTTTGCTTGTGCCATTTTGCATATAAACAGAAGGCCTATGCGTTTTGCCCAAAGGCTCAGAGTAGACGTGCAGTGTGTGTGTGCTGTGTGCATGTTTGTGGACTCTTGGATGTAATTCAAAGAGGCAGGAGCCATAAGAGTCACTGACCCACTGTGCTTGAACTAATGGCAGCGGCGCAGTGACATTTAGGGACAGGGGGAAATGGGGAAATCTGCAGGCCACACCCCAAACAAGACCAAACTCGTGCTTTTCAGATGATCGATGACCCCTCTGACCAGCCAGCCTCAACCAAGCCTGAAATCCGCGCTTTAAACAAAACGTAGCTTTCAATCTAATGTACAAAAGCTGGTAAAAGTATAAAGCGCATATGGCAAATGTATTTGTTTTTCTTATTATTACTAGTATACTTTGGAAAAAAAAAAAAACATAAATTATTTCTGGTATTCCTCAGCATGTAAGAATATGTGGTGGGTGGTTGTGCACCCTAGAGCTCTTTACCCAAGTGAGCATGTGCTAGTACCATGTGACTGCTCTGACCAATCAAAGGTAACAATTTATGGATTATGGACAGAGAAAATTGATCTATAAATAGCCGCAAAATGCGACCTTTGTGAAACCTGTACTGCAAAAGTGAGTTAATGTAAACAGGTTGGGGGGTATTTGAGACCTACTTTATCATGGAATAAATACTGTGAAAAATATTGAGCTCCATATTGATCTTTGACCCTTATTTGGCAGTTACTGTACTCTGCCTTTGTATATGTGCTAAAAATATGGAGCTGTGCAAAGGAAAAAGGCAGTAGTAACTTCTCCTTATGTACGTCCTTATTTTTGACCCATGATACAAAGGCAGGGTCCAGCAACTGCCAAATAAGGGTATAATTTCGTCCACCAATAAACTTGACCAGTACCTCTCCCAGTCGCACATCCCACTGTCAAACAGAGCGGATCCTATTCAGTTCTTATTTCCAGGTTCAGGCTCAGGATATCAGCGTCTGACACCATAGTGATGTCACCACAAAGCACCCTTTTCTGCATTAAAATATAGATATTATTTTCTGTAGTTCTTCTACAGGCAGATAAACATGGCCAAGTTATTGAATGTATTTTTCTGTATTTTCTATATTTTTGTTGCTATGGTTAATTAGGGTTTTAGTGTTAAAAACCTTATTTTTGTGTTAATTGGCTTGGTGGAGGAGCCTTGGGGGGATAAAAGAGCCACTCTCCCTCAGTCATTCTGGGACCTGGACCTGTACATGGAAGTTAACAGCCTAGGCTACTATATAAGAGATTATGAAGCATATTTCTGCTGTTATGTGTATAGATTGTAAATACCTTTCTCCCTGTTTCACTGTTTTGTATAAAGTTGTCCCTCGCTATATCATGGTGCCCCTTTTGCGGTCTCGCTGTTTCACAGATTTTTTTCGTGCATTTTTAAATTTTGTTATGAATGTGCATTGTGTTCATATGTCCTGATTGTCTAAGACAGAACCTGTGCAGTGTGTTCTGTGTCCTGATTGGCCAAGGGACTGTAGACGCTGTCATCAGTCTCCTCTGTGCCAGGTCTTCTGTGCAGTACAGAATGTGTTCAGACAAATTTACATAAATGACTCTGAAGAGCTGTATGTTTGCAGCAGGGGTGGACTGGAACCAAAAACCCTCCCTAGACTTTTCCCCGACCATTTGGCCACAGTCAGACTTGGCGACCGAGGGGAGTGGGAGGGAACCACTCGGTCTGTAGATCGCTATTGAGAATCGAACCGAACTGAGGGACGGGAGCGCTCCACGCAGGGGGAGGGGTGCTCCACGCAACTCGGTCAGCACACAAGAACGCTACTGCTGGCCGGGACACTGGAGCACTCTGCCCACAAGATCACTACTGAGGTTTAAACTTTCAGAGCGTTTAAACAAGAGAGAAGTGTGAGAACAAGTTAATTCCTGTCAGAAATGTGTGTGATGAGCGGTTTTACAGCCTTAAGACACATATAATAAGTAAAAAATAAAGTTGACTGCTCCGCAGATTTCGCAGGTTATTTTTGGAACATAATCCCAGTGATAAACGAGGGAGCACTGTTTAACACTCTTCAAACTTTTCTTTTGGGAACATTATTATTCATTAAATAGTCTAAACATTCTTCTAACTACACCGTAATTATTACCCCAGAATAGCACCCCGTCATAATAGCACATTTTGGGAGCTCTACCTATTATACTTTTGTCTGGACAAAACAGAAACGTTGAAGTAATTTTTGTCAGTTTCACACTTTGGCGAGTTAAGGCCTTTTGCCTCTGTAGGGACGTGTAGGTCCCTGTGAGCTGAACACGAGCATACAACACAGAAAATAGAACATAGAGCATAGAACGTGCCTTGTGGTCAGAGGTAGAGGTAGTTATAAATATAGGCTATAGTGTACATGTTTTAATGTGTAGGGATTTCTTCAAGCATGTGCATTGTGTTCTTTTTATGCATGTACAAGCACAGTTTTACTTTGCTCCTAGTTTCTTTTGTTTTAACCTATTTGAATGGACCCACTTTCCTCAGTTCCAGAAGTTAATTTCCCATTCATTTGTCCTATAGACTTTCCAAAAGTTTGAACGTTTGCCCAGGGTTAATCAGCGACGTTGTAACTAATGACCACAAGACCTATAATTTAGTTTAAAATTGGTTTCTAAAACTTCAGAAACGCAAAGTTATTAGAGCATTTCCAAAATCTTACATTTTAAGCGTGCTTTTTGGATTTTGAACTCTTATTGGGGTATTATGGAAAAATGTTTTGTCCAACTAGTTTAACTCAAGACGGGTCTAAGCCAGAATGAAGTATTTTACACTGTATTAGCCCATAACTCTGAAATATCTATGGCCAGATCTCAGTTGCCAAAGGACAATGGGGGGAGTTAGAGAAAGTATTCTTAACAAAGTTTCTGACCTGTAAATATCTGAAAAAGTTGTGACTTTTCTCTAATAGAATTAATTAAACAAAACAATTCAAAATCAATACATATTATAATTACGCAGACACCACATCAAATTGTTGAATCAATACTTCGCCCAAACCGTCTCGACTTCTCAATCTCATTATATTTTAACATTCAAAACTTGACTCTTCTCTCTTGAAATCTCTCTTCCTTTGTGTGACTAGCTCCCGGTCAGTCCCAGTGCAGCGGTGTATGCAGGCTCGGTCCAATTATGTCAGATGCCCCCCCGCCTCCCTCGCCCCGGCCCTCTCCGAGATGGCCGACCTCAGGCAGAGCGCTCCCTTCATCCCGCCGCTCGGTGCGTCTGCTCCGGGCCACGCTGCTTCATAACTCAATCCCTTTTTTTCATTCCGCCCTTTCCCAAAGCGGACTGCCTCCTGTCGCCGCTCCACACTAACTTTATTCTCCAAGTCACGCCGAGGAATTCAAACTACTTTCAGAATGGAGACTAAAGTCGTGTCGAGTCTTACCTGCGGAATTAGTGGTTTAAAGTGTGTATGGATGGAGTTTTATGGTAATCAAGAGGAAATTGGTGGGAATAAAGTTTAAAAATATGTTGAAAATGACAGAAAGTAGAGAGTTCTATCTTGATGACATCAGGGTCATCAGGGTAGGGAGAATTTTATCCAAAAGTTTGCCACAATTTACACAAACACATTTTTCCTGATACTAACATAATATTAACAAAATATAGGTGTTTTATTGTAATTTTATTTGTCAGATAATAACATTTCTGTCTGTTCAAAATGGTTGGCAAATAAAGGTTATTCCCTACCATGATGTCCTGATTTCCATTTTAAACCTAAAAAATGGCCAAAAAAATTATAAATAAATAAAAAAAAGGGGGAAAAATTGTTAATTTGATCCTAAATGTGTTTTAGTCAAATGCCTTGTTTTACCTCATATGCAGTTTAATGGTGTGAAACATGTGGAAAAAATAAAAATAGATGCAGTATTACTGTGAAGGACAACAAGCAAAATAGACCTTATAAAAACTTTTGAGTTCCAGGCTAGGGGAAATTTTATCCAAATGTTCAACACAATTTTAAGCAAGAAACACATTTTTCCTGCTACTTTAAACATAATTTTAACAAAACAGAGGTTTTTTATGCTAATTTTATTTGTCATTTCTATGTGTACAGAATGGTTCCTATATAAAAGTTATGGAATTCCCTAGCATGATAAAGGACAGATGCTAAACTGTTTTTTTTTTTCTGCTATCCTTTACATTTTTCTCTTACCCAGCTTTGAACAATGCAAAAAGCTTGGACAAAATGTAAGATAACACTTAAATCTATAAGAAAAATGACTTAAAAGTAGTGAAATTATCTGTTCATGCAGCAAGAAAAATAAAAAAAAATAAACTCCCTCTAGACTAGAATAAATCAGGCTCTGGTGAGTGTTCATGGGCTGGAAACAGATGCTTAATTTTATATAAACAGACTTAAAACAAGTTTATGATTCATGCTCATATCCTGATAATAAGTTCTCAGATGCCAAATTCTACATAACATGCTTTAAATTCTAAATTCTAGATAAGCACACTTAAAACAACTTTATGATTAGTATGAATGGCCTGATAATAAATTCAAAGATGCTAAATCCTGGATAGATCCTTAAATCAGTCTGACATGATAGTCGTCCATGTTCATCTGTATCAAGAAAATCTGAATCACTGAATCTAAAAACAAGAAGATACATGTTGCAGAGAAAACTATGGTAAACATATGTGACATTTTTTTAAGTTTATACAATCAATTCAGAATTGGTAAGTAGAGAATAAATCTGAAAACAAGATGAAGAACCTGATATAAAATTTGGAGCTCCAGGCTCTTTGTGGCCAGCTGGTCCTGACCCACCCCCATGTTCTATGAATATACATGGTTCATTTAGAAAATCTGGACTAGAGAACAAGCACTACAGGGACAAATGCTTCCAGTTTGGACACGTTTTTCATTCAGTTTTCATTTATTTAGTTTGTTTCTTCCTTATTTCCATTAAATTCATTACATTTACAGTGTAGATTCCCAATGAAGGCATCATAACTACAAATGGACACATGTAGAAAACCAAAAAGAAACTCAAAATAAATGTTTATGTTTTTTTAAATAGTCACCCTTTGCTTTGATTACTGCTTTGGGGTACGTTTATATGATGACGGTCTGAACAGAAAATGCAAAAGTGGCGTTGCGTCTTCACTTTTTATTCTGCATTTAGACAAGTGTTTTCTGGAGGAAATCTGCATAGATACAGTGATGCAAAAGTGTGTGAATTGGTTTGGGTGCATGCCAGGCCTCTAGGTGGTGCTGTGATACACTATTGTACTGTATGTATGTGACATAAACGTGTACACGATGTGAGCTGAGTTTTGCATCTAGGGGAGTGGAGACGGAAACACTACAGTGGAGCAGATTAAACTTTTCCACTTTAGAATGTGGTTTCAGAATTTTGCGTTTTTAAGCGACAAAACATCATCACCGTCTAAACGAAAGGCACTTCCGATAAAATATTTTGTCATTTTTACCCACAAGTGTTCTCGTGTAAACAGGCACTTGGAATTTTTACTTTTGGCATTTCTTGACCCTGATGCATCACACCTATGAAGAGAAAACCATTTCAGGAGATTTCATCATGGAGATCATTGAGGGCAGCCCAAGGCACTGTCAACAAAGCAATTAGTGGATACTTTGAGATTCGAATAGAAAAGATATTTTGTTGAGTTATTATTAAACTTTTTTTTCCACATGTCATATTTCCACATACCTTACTTCATATATGATGTCTTCTGTGCATATATAAGATGTAGAAAACAGTAAAAACAATGAATGAGATTATGTATCCAAACTTTTTAATGGTGGTTTATTTCTAATTTCGTAAAAAGCATAGGGTGCTTCAGAATCTTCTTTCAGATTCTTAAACGATTATATTAACCTGTAATGAACTAGCTCTTTTGATGGGGGGAAATATACGTACGCGATGGTCTTAAAAGGTCTGAAACTCTCCAAATGAAGTGGACTGTGTAGATCCCTGTGTTTATCTACCATATTCATTTATCTAAGCACATGCCCTGAAAATCAAATCAAGCACAGGACAAAAAGCTTCATTATCGTTGTACGGGTAGCCTGGGGGGGTAGCAAATGCTAACGGTTGTTATGATGAGGGTCTCGACTGAATAAGGTTGAGAATCACTGCTTTAAATGAGGCATATCATGAAAAATTATTAGAACATCCCCTTGTCAAAGACTTACCTTGAGTAGTATTTCACTTCAGTCATGCCGTTTTGTACTTCAGATCTCTATTTCCTCGACTATATTGCATCATATAAAACACAAAACTGTCCATGTTTTTTAAAGCCCATAATCCATCACTGGAGCCGGTCTGAGCGGTTCTGCCTCACAGTGTTGAGTGCAGAATCTGGACCAATGGCCCGTGTCTCAATGTCACCGTCTTATCCTTAGACTTCTTTATAAATCAGACCTATTCTGCAAAATTGACTTTTCAAAGCTTTTACCCATGTTAAAGGTGTTTGCGCTCATCATTTACTCACTCAGAGTTGCATTTGGAGTGATGTGTGCGTGTTTGAGTCATCTTTAATCTCTTATTTTTTCAAGACACCATATTGCAGAATCCCCGTTTTCACCCCCACTGACGTACACCCACTGCTTTGTACTTACTTCATTCTCCGATTTTATTTTCTCAGTAGGTGATATGTGCAGGTTTTGGCAGTGCTGCTTTGTCATTTTGGTACAATTGGAAAAACAAATCTAGTTCTCACCAGTGTGATCTGCAGCTGTCCATCTGAGAGACTCTTTATTTGAACTCCCAATGGGAAATGTCCAAATTATAACAATGATCTGCTGTGAGAGTCCTGGTCCCTGATTAGTGGGGCACTTCTACACCTGCCAATCCTACACCTCCAGCCTCTTCCTCATATTTAAGGAGATTCCCAGCATCTGTTCAGGGCTGCAGGGCTTTGTGGTCAGTCTGCCAATGTGTCTCCTTTGTGTGTCAGTCACTTTGTTTGTACTTGTGATTCTAACTTTGTGTGATGAGACATTTGTTACTTTAGTTGGTTCTGTTTTGTGCCTTTTCATTTGTCACTTGATTCTGGGTTAGTGATTTTTCTTTGGGGCACATTTAGTTTAGTTTTACGTGTCCTTAAGTTTAGTCACTTGTTTTTGTATACGCTCACGTGACTCGTTTTAGCACAAAACTCGTTATATAACCTGTTAAACCTGCTATTTTTTTCTGTATATATTTTATTGTGTTTTGTTAATTTAAACCTTTTACATTCCTGTCAATTAAACATTACCTAATTTATTACATTTTTTGTTCTTCCCTGACCCTAGCAGAGCTTGGTCGTAACATTCTGCATCCTGATTGGCTAAGGGAGAACCTGGGCATTGTGTTCAGCGTCCTGATTGGCTAAGGGACTGTAGGCCACTGTCAATCAATCTCTTCCTCTACAGAATGTGTTCAGCCAAATTTACATAAATGTTGAATTACTAGAAGCAGGACAGAGCTGTATGTCTGGGACCAAAAAACGGCCCAAGACCTTTCCCCGACCATTCAGCCACATTGGCGCCCAGGGGACACAACTCGCTAGAACATGAAGAAGGAGGAAAATAACAAAAGGAGGACAGCACTAATAAGTTTTAACAAGTTATTTTTTTTTAAATCTACAGAGGTTTGAACTTTAAGAGTGTTTTAAACAAGAGAGAAATGTAAGAAAATGTTCATTCCTGTCAGAGAAAAGTGTATAAAGTGTGTGATGAGGGGTTTTACAGCCTTAAAACATATGGAATAATAGTTTAAAAAAAAAAAATAAAGTTGACTACTTTGCGGATTTCATCTATTTCAGGTTAATTTTAGCATTCTCAGTGGGGTTTGAGTCAAAGGTCTCAGGTCAATTTAACAGGAGGGCTGGTCAGGGAGGGTCAGCAGATCCACAGCAGAGTCCAGGGAGAACCAGTTGAACACAACAGTTTTCAGTGTTTCATCTGGTGACAAAATGATCCATTCCCTCAAAGTGTTTCCTCTGAAGGTCTTCTGCCACATTTGCTGCCACATGTGATGTAAAAAACCTGCAGCAACTCAAATGACCATAGCTAGCTCCTTAGCCGCTTGCACAGTTGAACAGTCTCCCAGCCGCCTCTTACTTGCATATTTATCCCTCCACATGCTGCACTTCTTAGTTGGTTAAAATCCCATGATACAATGTTAAAAAGCAAAAAGAAAAAAACACAAAAAGAAGAAGGCTGAAGAACCCAGTAAATATAACTTAAGTCTGAATTATTATGTCCCCAAACAAAGCAAACAAAACACACACGAGTTTCCAAAGTGAAATCCTTTATTCCAATGATGATGTTTATATGTTGGCGTTATCTTGTGACTGCAGCCCTTTTTATTTGGTAATTGTTACGATTCCAATTTGGATTTCAATTCTGTTGGGATGAATGATGCTGCTCTAATATTTACCAAAGCAGCGTTTTGACAGACACTACTATCTGTATCTGTATCTGTAATCTTCTGCTGCACCGGTGTTTAAATAGGGATGCAATTTCAGTTGAGATTTTGATCATATCGTTCTTTTTATTGTGTTTTTTTTCAAGACAAGACAATGTTCTCATTTAGAGTGTAAGGGTCATGTGTGAGCTGGACAAAACCTGGATTTATTCACCTGTTTAGAGGTTGGATGGAAGATTTTGTTAGTGACAGCATTATAGACGTGCAGCACCCTTGTAATTAAAAAGCCAAAAACAAAAAGAACAAAAAACCATCAACTCTGGACGTGGCTGTTGGGTTGTCAATCAAACTCCCTACGCTTCTAGTAACTGACTCTCCAGTGCGTTGGGATTACGTGGTTTAGGTTCGGCTTTTACACACTCCACAGACACAAGATTCTGTTTACTAAACCAATGCAGTGGTTCTTAGCGGCTTTTTCCAGCTGTAGCTTCCTCACAGTTTGCACAAATTTGTTGTAATGACAAGAATCAACGACCAGTTCGCAGCAAAAGAGTCAGTTTTTGAGGTCACTGAAAGGAGAAGAGAAGGGGACTGAAGCAGATGAGGGTCTAAAGACTGACGCATTGGACGTATTGGAGATAAATTACTTCTGGGCAGGAAATATCTGCTTATTATTGGGAAACATACTGTATTTCCAAAATCTTGACAGATGTTTTTCAGGACACAAATGCAATATCTGTATCTGAAAACATGATTTTCAATGCAAAGAAAAAAAAAAAAGTCTATTTGCGATGAGGAGTGAACTTATTTTCTAGGATAAACTACTTAATTAAAAACATAAATGAATAATCTGAAGATTTTGCCCACATACATTACTCCCACACAAGAACTTTATTCTAACTCTGAATGTCGTTGCAGTTATGATAATAGTAAAAGAGAACAGTAGCAGCATTGATGCAGCGGTTTCTGGCGTAAGAAGGAGGCGGGAGGAAGCAGTTCTTCTTTGAGAGCTGTCGTGGAGGGGGGGTTAATGCATGTGCAGCATTTGTGAAAGGACAAACAGCCGCTGTACTCCTCGTTCCTTGGAAAATCCTCTGTACAACCTTTAAGTGAAACGATTATTGATAATGATGTGGTGAAAGATGTTCCAGGCTTTAATGTCTGTTTTTCTTCAGTTTTCTTTGAGTGTTCTACAGACTAGAGATCTCTGTGTGTGATTTATGTTTTGCAATCATCTCACACTTCTCACACTTTTTCACCTCTTCCCATCCCCCCTTTTCTCTCTTCCTGTCTCTCCTTTTTTCTTCTCTCTTCTTTCTTCTCTCCCTCTGCTATTCTTTACATTTTTCCCTTACCCAGCTTTCTACCTTCTGTCTATCTCCTTTCCCCATCCCTCTAAGAAGTAATTTGTGAAAAAAATGTCAAAATGTGTTGACAATTGCAGGAAAAAGAGAGTTCTATATTGATTGAAATCAGGCTAGGGAGAATTTTATTCCAATGTTCACCACAATTTAAGCAAAAAACACATTTTCCCTTTTACTTATTTAAAACATAATTTAAACAACATTTTTTTTATGTTTTATGTTTTTAATGTTTTATAAAAATTTGATTTGTCAGATTATCATTTCGTACAAAATGGTTGCTTTGTAAATGTTATGGAATTCCCAAGCGTGATAAAGCAATGCAAAACTTACTTTATCCTATACATTTTTCTCAACAATGCAAAAAGGCTGGTAAAAAATTAAGATGTAAATACTTAAATCTATCAGATAATGATTTAAACGTAGTGAAATTATCTGTCCATGCAGCAAGACCAATTTAGTTCATAAGTAAATATAAAAAATAGAACTAGACCAGACAAGAATGAAGCAGTATTTGGTGATGTACCACGTCACATCACAAGGTTTGAGAGAGGAACGCAGTCTAAATATGCAGGATTTCAGTGTTAAACATGTGTGAACGAATCCAAACACAACTCCAGGTCTGTTTGTGATGAGGAAACATTAGATCAGAATGCAGCGTAAACTATAAACTTTGTCTTTTTCACATCTCTCATCTCCGTCTTTCTCCATTCTTTTATCACCCCCCCTCTCGGCGTACAAACCGTGCACTGTTCCTCTCTGATGGATGGCGTCGCTAATGCCGGCTCCGTTGTTAGCGTACATATGTTGCGCGGTGACACTGGCCGCTCTGTGTGGCCTGTGTGCCGTCGGTATTTGCACCTGCTCCATCGCTCTTCCCCAACGCCACCTCAATTCATCACCACACCAGCAATACGTGGCTTTATTTAGCTCGTCCGAATGCACGCCTCGCAAATTTGTCGTGAACGGAGAAAACGAAAAAAGACTTCAGAGAGAGTCAGAGAAATAAACTCTTACTTGTCACTTCTTGCCATTACTTATCAAAAACTTCTCATTAAAGGCTCGAATATTTATGATAATTCGAGTATATAAGTCTTGTTTTTCAGTTTCATATATTTTTATTCATGTGTAAACAGATATAAATATGTCATTTAAACAATATATGTACACACACTTGTGATTTTTATGCAAAGAAAACATAACTAA
>JACN01052409.1:0-25763 GCA_000787155.1 Scartelaos histophorus | reverse complement strand
GCCATTATATTGTCCTTTTCTTTCTGTCGTTCATTCGGTGTTAGGTATCGGATCTCCTTGTAAAAGTTAATTTGTGTCTCCAGCTCTTTGTCTTTCAACTGAAGAGAAGCCTTGAGTTTTTGCACCCCCAAATTGTCAGTGTTGTTTCTAACTTTTCTGGAGTTTGCGAGCTCTTGTTTGAGCTCTACGGTTTCCTGTACTTTGGAGTTGTACAGGACTCTGATTTCGTTATGCACATTATCCTGGTCTCGCAGCTTTTCAGTTTTTCATGTGCAGAGGGGCATTGGGTTTTTTTCAACTGAAAGTATTTTTCATGGTTCATTCTCTCCTGAGACTGTCTGTGCCCCAAAGACTTGCTTATTTTGACCTGATCTGCGAGTTCAGCTCTTGTTCGCACCAACTGTTTACGGAGCGCCCTGACTAGAGCACTCTCCTCCAGAGGTGGAACATTCTGGACGACCAGAGGTTGAAGGTCCTGGACTGGGTCCTGGATTGGGGGTGCAAGATCCTGGACCGGGAGTGCAGGTCCTGGGCCTCCTGTGGCTCATGCACGCTCCCTGTTGGTATGGGGCGGAGCAGAGCCTCCAGGTTTAAGTCCTTGTCATAGAGGCGATCGTCGTCCTCTGCAGTGTACAGGTACCAGGGTTTTGCACAATCATCTGGTTTTGAGGGCTCCTGGATCGGGGGTGCAGGGTCCTCTGGGCTGGAGGGCTCCTTGGATGGTGGTAGTGGGAGACACCATTTGAGTCTCCTGTGGGTCCCAAATGGTGATGGTGTGGGGCAGAGCAGATCCTCCAAATTGAAGCCCTCATCATAGAGGCGAAGGTCGTCCTCTGCCTTCGCCAGCCTTTGGCGCTCGGGCCTAATAATGCATTTGTCTTATATCTCATTTTGATACTCAAATGCATAACTCATATGAAAACAATAAAAGTTTACTTTTAATGTTGTGGAACCTTTTTTAATTTCGAGATGCAAATGGTAGATGGCTTCAATGGTCATCATCTGTATAATGTTTGCTTGAAATGAATGCAATATTTTGGCTTTTTAAGTCTGTATCTTAGTTGCATATGGGAGTAAATGTCAAAGCTGCCTTGTTACCAACATTAATATTCAGTTGGAGTGTCTGCTCCTCACACTCTCACAGGAGTCATTGACAGAACTATGCCGCTGTACATATTTCTTTTCCCAAGCCTTATAATTTGTATTTAATTAGACTGATGCATTTTCATAAATAATGTAATTGGTTAAAATGAAGCCTGTTTAGCTCCATCTCATTGGTAATTCATGAAAGAAAGTATTGATTGGAAACAAATAAATGATCCAAGTAAAACGTCCTGCCATATCCGACCCTATTCTTCTGCTTCCAAGATGTCTTCCCCAGAGAGGAGGCTGTCTTTTTAAGCTTGTTATCCTGGGTTGGGGGTTCAATTCCCACTGGTAAAAGTAACTGATAAATAAACCGAGACCGACTCAATAAAGTCAAGATGTTTAATACAGGTGATAGCTGTCTGTGGTTCTGTGGAGACATACTTAAATGAAATTGGTCCTCTATTGCCCCCTGTGCTCCACCGAATGACAAAGCAGATTTTAGACATAAAGCTCAACTACAAAATATGAAATGTAAATAAGTTGCTAAATAAAATGTGTTGGTTTACTGGGCTGTGATGAATAAAGCTGTTTACGCATCTCATTATTGCCTTATAATTTAGGAGAGAAGTCTAGAAGGAGGAGCCCTGAGTCATATTTAAATCTTGTTTTCATCCTCAGCCAACTAAGAGCTGCACTCCTAAATTAGATTGGGAAGATAAATAATTCAGGTTTGCTTCCTCACTAATTATGCTGCAACACGTCCACACAATGACAGGGAGAGGATGAGCAGGAACAGGAAAATGCAATATCTGTTGAAGTTGTTTTGTGCATATCAAAAGTTGTGTATTGATTTAATATATTGTAGACGTTTTTTGGGCACTTTTAAATTTCATAAATAGCTTTAGTTTAACAGAGCTGTTGGTTTCTTTTTTGGTCTTTTAGTCGAAGTCTAAAGTAAAAGTCTTTTTCGTTTTTTTCCTGGCAGCATCATCTCACCCCATCCCAATTTATACTGTTTATCCTCTTTGCTCACAACTAACACCACATCCACTTTTCCCTTTCCAAATATAGATCCTGTCATTTCTAACTGTCAATGATCAGATATAGCTATTTTTATTGCCTCTCCTTTGTCATTAAAAGCAGTAGAAGCTTTGTCAGTGAATAAGAAAACGTGTCATTCCCCCATCTCTGGTTAATTAAAAATGATGAGGCATTTTATGTATGAAGAAAATATTAAATCAATTCAGTGACTTGCCTCTGTACTTGTATCAAGTTTGGAAATGTCTGACGTCTCTTCAAACATTCTAGCATGCGGTTCTTTTTTACATAATTTTGGGATATATCAGTAACACACTATTGTATTTATATACCTAAATAGTTGTCTACTGTAAGAATACAAAACATTTCATACTAAAGTAGCACACCTGGTTTTACTTGAAATGTAGGCCTCATTTTCCTCATCTTTTTGTGAGTTTTTGGTCTGGAAACCTTCATCCCTGTAGTTCAGTGTGGCTGTTTAAAGCTAAAACATGGCCACTTCTACTGTGGCTCTTGTGCATCTGAATTATTGTGCATTTAGTATAAACCACTTGCTAGGGTGGTCAAAGTCAAACCTTAATAATTTATGGGAAATTTAGTTGTATTCTCTATTTAATTTTTGCAATGAAACAGTCTCCACCAGAGCACAGCTCTTTTATTCTCCCTCTTGTGTGGTTTTACTGTACGTGAACTAGCAATTGTCCTTTTCAACTGTGCTCTGTTGAGCCCTGCATTTAGAGAAACTACAGCGTTCACAGGGCCGTGGGCGTCATTGTTTGTCTCTGTCACTGCTGACACTTTTCTGAAAGAGAAAATTCAGCCTGAAAAATGATTCTTGCCTGAGTTGGGGTCAGAGGTCTTTTGTTCACTGTGTTATTTGTACTGCCAGCTTTTCAAACAGCATATATGTTGCTATATGCCGCTGTTAGGTAAGGTTAGTTGAGAAAACCAATTACATAAAGTAATCATAGTACATACTGCCTCAGAAAATAAAGCTGCTGAATGAAGCAGGAATTAAAGGTACACAATTTCAATTATTTTTTTAACCATAGAGATGTTATTGCTTTGCTGAAAGCTTTATTAAAACATGCAGTCTTACTGTGAGCGAGTTTACCTAGTCTAGACAGATCAAATCTGTAACTTGGCTTGATGGTGTCAGTTACTGCTATTCATCAATAAATGTAATGCCATAAGGCGTAATGTAATTCAAGGCAAAGCAATATGCAAGCATGGAGCAATAAAGCATGGAGACAAGCAAGTGATGGAAAAGTTACATAGTGCACATTTACTGTTATATAAAATTAATGCAAAATCAGAAAACAGGACAAAATGGAAGAACTAACCAGTACTAAACCACATCTAAAATGGATCAAATCAGGCCAAAACAGGAAAAAGTATTGAAACTGTTACACAACATAAAGAAAGAAGCATTCCACCATCCATCCATCCATCCATCCATTTTCTCCCGCCTAATCCGGCTGGGTCGCGGGGGCAGCACGCTGCCATTACTCTGTGCACCAGACACAGACCCTATGAACCCCTCTGCAGGTGCTGAGCCCACAGGAGGGGGGGACTCCCCTATTGTCCCTGATCGTAAACTGTTCATAGGGTGTTGCATGTTTTTGGTTCCGCCCTGGCATTTCACCATTAAAACAATAATTACAAAATGTGCTTTATTTTTACAGGGCCAAGTTACTCCGGGGAAAGAAAGTGTATGGAGATTATGACCTCAAAGTAGAGCAGGTATGTATAATAGATCATGTTAATACATTAGAGAAGCACATTGTTACATCTCAAATTTCCTCCTCTTATTTTCCCATTTTAAGGCTGAATTTAAGGAGATCAATGTTGTGGCAAATGCAAATGGGACTTGCACTGTTAACATGCAGGTACTGAGGAATGCCACTAAAGTGGTCAGGTAGGATAACAGCACAGACATAAATCTTACTATAAACTTTAAATCAACTGTAATTTTGCTAATATAATATACTATATATTTTTTTCTAGGTCATTTAAGCCTGACTTTGTCCTAATACGCCAGCATGCCTTCAGCATGACCCACAATGAGGACTTCCGAAACCTGATTATTGGCCTGCAGTACGGAGGAGTCCCCAGCATCAACTCCTTGGAGTCCATCTATAATCTTTGTGACAAGCCATGGGCGGTAGGCATTTAACTGTTCAATGTTTTTCTTGTGTCTCCAATAAATACAAAATGTGACGGTGAGCTCCTATTCGTGGGTTTCAGCTTTCTGTTAATAGGCATCATTTTAAGCACTTTTCACCATTTAAAAGATATAATATTTTGTTATGATCTGTTTTTACATCAATCTCAACTCCATAGATCAAAACCAGCAGGACAATAAATTGTTATAACAAAGAATAATATAATAAAAAGAGTAATAATATTATGCTAAAAAGATGAATGGAGATGGAAGATGCATTAATTGACATTTCAACTTCAAAATGTAAAATATTTTATACATAAATTGTGCTACTGTTACATTAAATCAAGGATCCTCTGTGTCAAGAAAATGTTAACAAAAGTGGAGGGAGTTTCAGCTTACTGTCATAGGTGGTTTTGAGGACTTTACACCATTTAAAAGAATGTTTTTATTTGTTAATTGCTTTGGCAACAGTGATAATTTTTTATCATTTTGAAACCCATGGATAGATTATAACAAAAGTGTATCTATTTCCTGCCCCATGGGTTTAATTACTGTCTTTCTTTTCTGCCTAGTTCGCCCAACTAATTAACACTCACCGAAAACTGGGGGCTGAGAAGTTCCCTTTGATTGAGCAGACATTTTATCCAAACTATAAAGAAATGGTGAGGGATTTCATTTAAGCACTAAAGTGATACAAATAATGTTTCAGATTAGTTAACTATTCTTTTGTGTACATTCAGGTCAGCATGCCAACTTTCCCAGTAGTTGTGAAGATTGGACATGCTCACTCTGGCATGGGAAAGGTATGATGGAACATTCTGTGCACATCAAGTTCATGAAATGCAACTGATTGTTTTTAGATTCAAAATCCTTTGTGTATGATATAGAAATATGATATTTTCAGATCATCTGCATTAATAACAAAGTCACTATGTCAAACCACAGCACAAATAAGAGTGGATGAAAAAATTACCATCACCATAAATCTATCTTTCTATTTATTATCTATCTATTTTTTGCTGTGTCTAGGTAAAAGTAGACAATCACACTAAATTCCAGGATATTGCAAGCGTTGTGGCTCTAACTCAAACGTACACAACTACAGAGCCTCTCATCGACTCCAAGTATGACATCAGAATCCAGAAGATCGGCAATGACTATAAAGCCTACATGTATGTATTATGTATAACTACATTATTTAGTCTATGTTATTATAACCACTTGTGTTAACATGCTGTTGTTGTGTGCTTCAGGAGGACCTCTATATCTGGAAACTGGAAGACCAATACAGGGTCAGCTATGCTTGAACAGGTGGCTATGACAGACCGGTAAGTTAAAGTAGATCTACAGGAGCCCTGAAGAACTGTATTGCTTATTATAAGTGCAAATCTCATACGCGTGTTCACTATTTAGGTACAAGCTTTGGGTTGACACCTGCTCAGAGATTTTTGGGGGGCTGGACATCTGCGCGGTCAAAGCCATACATGGAAAAGATGGCAAAGATTACATCACAGAGGTAAGAGCTTAACATTTTGCATCAGTGCTTCTCAAATAAAATATTTCTCCAAGTTACCACCAGATCAAAACCAGTAAGTCTTAACTAGGGCTGAACCATAATCTAAAATATGAATACTCCACAACTACAGTGGATTTAAACAAAGAGTAATTTAAGTGAGTCCAGGGTTAGACCAGGTCTGTTGGACGCAGTTTTAGAGATAATTTAAACATCACAATTTCACATCAAAATTCACTTTTTAATAATCATATTTAGTTGCCCATTAGCCATTGGTTGTAATGATTTACTTAATTTTATCTGACGTACCTTGTAGATCTCATACCTATTTACTCTGGCTATTACAATGGTTATTACATGAGTGACGTTGCTGTTATGTGATTCACAGTTTGTTGGCTCGTCAATGCCTCTGGTTGGAGAGCACCAGGCTGAAGACAGACAGCTGATCGCCGACATGGTGCTGGACAAAATGAACTCATTAGCAGAAAAACAAGCTAACGCGCCGCCAAGACCTACCACTATCCAGCCATCACAGGTATGATCTTTATCAGCTGCATGTTCTGCCAGCGACTATGTGTGGCTGCAAGAAACAAACACTATAAGGACAAGCCACACTGCAAAGAGACATGTAATATCATTGTCATTTCTTTAGATTTTATAGGATATATAGTTTGAGTTTTCCATCCATAATCAGTTCTTTTAACCAATGGTGTGTGATTTTGCACTTTTTATGTACACTTGTGTTAATCCACTGGTTTCAAGTAGCCTTATAATATAACTATATACTATAATGACTTAGTTTGGCAGAATAATGCCTGGGGTTAGTCTTTATGTGCACTTTAAGCACAAATGTCTGCTTGATTGATGTTCCTGTTGTTCCAGGGCACTGGTCTGAAAGGAGAGACCACTGGTGAGCCGCTTAAAGATGGCCGCCCTCCTAACAGCTGTCTGCAGTATATTCTCGACTGTAACGGCGTCGCAGTGGGACCAAAACCAGTGCAGGCCAACTGAACTGCCGAGGAACAGAAGAAGTATAACAGTAGTATAATTCTAGAGGTACACTAGCCACTAATGTACAGAAGGAGGTGCATTGGATCAGGCGACTTTGGCTTGGTACAGCTAACTGCCGAACTGTGTTTTGAACTCTATGCAGTGACAAAACGTACTGTCTACCTGTAGGTTTGTGTGCCTGTAGTCGTCCTTTCTGTTCAATAGCTGTGGTTTTGCGTTCAGGTCTGTTGATGGTGTAAAAAGCAAGATTGTGCCTACACTAAGTTCAGTGCTGCTGTGTGCTACAAAGGGTTCAGCCCAGCTATTTCATTTTTCATTTACCCCTTGACCTCTATTTTTAGTTTGATATTGTTAAAACTGTGGAAAATGGTGCACTTTGAAGTATATTGTGTACAGTATGTAAGTGTGTATGGATTTACTAGTGGTTATTTTTACACAGTAGTGATTTATTTCTGTTTTGCATGATTGGTATGACGGAAGGTTAATTGTTAAGTGTCCAGGTCAAGTGGGATGTCGCTGTCGTTTTCGCCTGTATGTGCTCCTCGTGGTTCATGCCTTGTGAATGTGATGTTGCTAAATGCTATCCATTACATAAAGTCCTGTACATTTTACAAAGAAATACAGTACTTAACATTCACATGTCTATCTAGACTAACAGAAACCTATAGAGATTACTAATATTTAATCCTACAGTAAAGGCTATATTTAAAACAGATGAAGATTTATTATATATGATGCTATGTCTGCAGTGTATCTTAAATGTATTTGTATCATTTTGAACCAAAGATTTTGTTTTTACATTACAATCTCTGCACTTCTACTGTACAGCATATTAATATAAATACTATTGAGTTAAACACAGATAGGTTTAAAAATAGAGTTATATTAAATTGGCTTATTTTTTAGTAATAACAGGTAGGGCAGGAAGTAGGACTTGAATGGTCGAATTTGCTTCTCAAGTCAAAATACTGATGACTTATTTATCAAGGCTTTTCATATCAAACAAAACTTGACATTTTTCTGTCAACATGATTATCTAAATGAAAATACAATGTCAATTAAGTCTTTTAAGCAATCAGACTTTCGAGATTGCCGATAATAGTCTTGGCATGAAGCTGTGAGATAATTATATAATGAGTTTGTGAATCTAATATCTTACAATTAATAATGTTCAGCATCTGAAATCAAGCATCTGTGAATTTTTGCCGTTTCATTTCAAAATAGTATGTGTATTTTAACCTGCAGAATAACACCGATGCTGTGAAATGTTAACAGGATCAAATTGAACATAATGAGTTGTAGCTGGTGGATTCACATGGTCTCAGCGATTGTGTGGGAGGGCACGGTGCAGCCAGAAATGAAGGGGTCGAGCTCGCGTCCTAATTGGCATGGAAAAAAACACAATGTAAAAGTCTCCTCGCTCGCCCCTTGCAGCAGATCTCGGCCATCATTGTGGTGTTGCCATGACAACAGGTGTTCAGAGCATCTCCGTGTGGACCAGAGCTTAAATATTGCTCTGCTCATACTACTGCCGTTGAAAGATTTTAATCATTTTGGCTTCCTCTGTGTCTGTGAGCTGATAAAAAGTGCAATATAGTATGTGTTTTTTACAAATCAGATCTTCCTCGTAGTCAGATCAAAAAGCTCTTGCAAATAGAGGTACACTATGTAACTTTTCTGGGAGTCTGCTACCTATTTATATCCATGCAGGTGTTATGTCTTTGCCTGGAATGTTCCACAGTACAGCACGAAACTTATTAATCTTACATTCATTAAATTACAGGTGTTTATACTGATTAAAAAATACCTTGAAGAAATGGGCTGTTATAGTGAGCATTGGCACTTCACATATTTGACGTATAATTTGGCCTGGTGTCGTCTCCTGGAGTTGGACATGTAAAACCATACAACCAATTCCACTGACAGAAGCAGGATGTTGGACTCTCCACCAGAAAAGTTACACAGTGAACTTTAAACAGAATATAATTTAAACCAAATTATCTGCTAAATGGCTACTACATTAGTTGTGTAAAAAATACTGTGTCGTCATCCAAAAAGCACTAATTTAAGCCAGTGTGGTTTTCTTTCAGCTGTATTACGTGCCATTGTGTCAGTAGGTGTGTTCATGTTCAAGCCATGCACGAGTGTGTTGTTCTTTTTATGCCAAGACATTGTTATAAAATGACTAGCTGTGCTGTGGATCTCCTATCAGTAATAATTGCATGATTTGGCCCTGATTCGGTGAAACATTTGTGGATTTTAAATAAATAAATATTCATGTCAGGCAGTTGTGTGAAATTGTACTTGTCAGATGGTTGTGTGTAAAAATGAGGGCCATAAAACATGCTAAATACAATACTGCTGTTGGACTGTTCATGATCTGAATACAATAAAAAGGAAAACATTCCATTGTCATTGGCAATAAAGCTTACTTTGCAATATATAAATGCTTTCTTTTGTATCATATTTATTTATTTTTAAGTGTTTGCTGGTAAGATTTCTTAAGATCATCACTGCAACTATGGGCCATTGATGAGCTACTTCCTAATTACATATAAGCATAGCAGTATAGTATATATAGCTATATAGTATTGCTGTTAGGTCAGTACTTGTTCTGGTTGGTTTACATATTATCAAGACTTGATTTAGTCTTATTTAATCCGTAAAATAATGATTCAGTGCTGGTCTAGTCCTCGTGGTACTACTGTAGGAAAGTCAAATACCACCTGTCATTTACTCACATGGGTTACACAACCATCCACTCAAAAATTCAAGTCAGATGGTTTCTGCCTCCCAAACTACCCTGTCATTGTCTGATGGCATTTAAAATGTGACCATCTTAAGTGCTTTGATGAGAGTAGGAATATGTACAAATGTACAAATTAACTGCCCAAGGCAGTGTCCAGTCTCCTCCTATGTCTACCAAGCTGCTACCCAAGACGTGTATGCCCTATGGGACCAGACCATCTGCTGAAAACAACCTGTGTACAAGGAGACAAAGCAAAGGATGAATAAAAAGCAGAGACAAAAAAGGAAAAAGAAATGCCTTCAGTGGTTTGATAAAGCACTAGCTTCCCTGTGTCCTTCAGTGATATTTTTTGGATATGGGTGAGGAGGAATTGCAAATCCAAGAACACTGTTGCCATCTGGTGGAGATAAGACTACACCTACACAGAATTTGTGCCATCAGTTACATAACAGTGGCACATACAATATTGCACAAGCTTGCAAACTAGATAAGTATCTGCTAATGAGGAACAGTAACGTGACAGGCGATATTGTTGTCAGCTTGTCAGAAAGCTGATGTCACCTTTGTCACAATTACTCATATTAGATATTCACTTATTGCATGTGTTAGCCATTATAATGAACTGTAAACCACATACACACTATGTTAGAAGCCTGAAAATTCTCAAGGGGTCTCTGTTGCCACCTAGCTAAGTGCGAAGCTTATATATGAATATAAATACACTATTTTTACACGTTTTTAATATTCCAGTATTGCATGTATAATGTTTCAGAGTTTTAATGTTTTAATTACTCATTGTTTACCCTAAACACAGTGCATCTTTCTTTCCACCATGCGCCTCCTGTGTGTCTCGCCTGCACCTCTGAGGGTCTGGGGCTGGTGCGGGCCCCTGGTGACGTGTCTACAGTCCCCTGTGCGGTTGCACGGCGTTGCTACTGTTAAAATCAACATCACACATCACCACCAGCTCTGCAGATCTGTGGCACTTCACTGTGAAAGACCAAGAGCAATACCAAGACCAGAATGTAATACAGTGTCAACAAGCCACATTAAGGATTTCCAATACTGAAAAGCAGAATAACCACCACAATCAACTTTGGCACAAAAGTTTAACTTAATTTTATTAAAATAGTGAATAGAGAACATTCTCGCCCAGTTATACAATATGTTTAACCTCTTGAAAGAGACATGATAGACAGTACATGTTAGTCTCCATGTGATTTAAATATTTAAGACAACAGCAACAGTCCAGCTCGTGAAAAAGCAGAGAAAGGACCAAAAGTGTGTGGTATCTACACCTCCATTTACTACAGAGAAACAACTGCTGATTTAAAACCATTGCTTTTGCAAAAATGTGCAAATTCAAAGTTTTCCATTCCATACTCGTACTGCTCCAATAGGACCCAACGAGACGATGGACAGTCTACATCAAAAACAAAAAAACAAAAATAACTTTCCACCATTTAAGATTTTCTCATTTAAGACAAATAATCAACAACTACTGAGCTACTAAATCCATACTTTGTGCAGGATTCCTTCTCTGAACGCACTGGCCCATCTTCCTTTAAAGTCCATTTGTGCTGTCTTTAGGTAGATGTACAGTACGTGAATATATTTACAATGTTGTAACCGTGAACAGGGAAGACAACAGTAAGGCACCTTCTTAACCATGATCCTGCCCATCTTCATGTGTGGGTCCAGTTTGCCTTCATAGATAATCTCTGACGCATTGTCCCTGCAGGTCCATATCCATAAGGACATTTGACAGTATCTGCATTGATAAGCTACAGTCTGCGGTAGTTTTATGTATCGCTTTGGGTGTATTGCCTTTGGGTCATCAAAAGGGCAGAGGTGGTAGGGTTAGTGCAGTCTTTAGAACACAGGCAGCCTGGTGGAGGTCAGGGTGCAGGTATTCATGTCCTCTGCGTGGGCCGCTCGGTGCAGGGACGGCTCCGAGGCACTGCGGTTTATCTTGGGGAGAGCGTGCTGAAGGAGCTCGATGGATGACAAAATCTGAACAAAAACAGATCAGCATCAACAGAGGTTCAAGCAGATCATAATGCAACAAACAACTTATAAAATCAGCCAATGTGCATTTCTTGTATATGGAGGTTGGATGCTCAAAGGCTCATAAAACTAATGCACATCAATAAGTCCTTATGGTATGTTTTATGGTGCTATGAAAGAGTATTATGTACCTGTGGAAAAAGAGGTCTCTCATCTTTGGATTTTTTGATGCAGTCGGCGACCAGTCTTTTCATGGCTTTGGGACAACTCTTGAAAAGCTTACTAAGGTCTGGAGATAGGTAGCCTCTGCCCACCATAAAGATGATCTGACAGGGGAGAAAGTTATTATTAATCAACAATGGACAGGGACAAATGCATGTTGTGGGGAAAAAATAAAGGTGCAGAGTTCTCTGTGTACTGCCAGGTCATCTGACAGTAAAGTCCTGGGCTACAGGGCAGGAACTACAGGCACACTTTGTCCTGTTTGAGGGCAGACAGCATGAACCGAATTAAACAAGGACTGAGAGCCAGGCCAGGTCCTGAGGTACGTGTAACCACAGCGCACACACTGTGCCCCTTTTCTCACACACCTCCAGGATTGTGTTACTAAAGCTAAAATTAGGCCTATGGCTCCAGGGCAGCCGTCTCAGTGGGCCTTAGGCCAGTTCAACAAACCCTTTGGAAAGCCACAGTGTATTTCCACTGCCTACGGGCCTCCTCTGTGTCCCTGTGTGCAGCTGTAGAACAATGGAGACACATGAGGCCTTTCTGATGGAGCTTTTTACATACAAGTTGGGCATTACACACTTTCTGTCATATTTCATATAAAATGGGACCCCTTTCATTATTTTCAACGCTATTGTTTGCAATAATGAACCAAAGAAAATATTACCAAAGGGCTATAATTAAGTCAGCACAACCTGACACTAATAAATATACAGTGCAAAACACATGTGATGACAGCAATGGGGATATCAATGTACCTGATCCCTGTTTGCGATTTGAGAATATGGGAGCTCTCCAGTCATGAGTTCAAAGAGCACAATTCCATAGGAATAGACGTCAGACTGGAAGCTGTACGGATTGTTGTCCTGCATTCGAATCACTTCAGGGGCCTGAAACAAAACAGTTTGTTTTGTTTTAGGTACAATGTGCACACATGTCCTCTGTGCACACATGTCCTCTACAGCAACTCACCATCCAGAGGATAGATCCTGAGGGCTGCTCCACTTGATGTGAACCACTCCATCTTGTTTTTACAGTTGCAAGACCAAAGTCCCCTATTTTCACTGTTAATCCATCATGCAAAAAGATGTCTGCAATAACATTAAGGAATCACAACCAATGTGGTACTGGTTCTATATTTTAGCAATGTACTTCCTGTACTAATACAAGGATGCTGTTGGACTTCATATCACGATGGATGATGTTCTTGGCATGCAAATAGCTATAAAGAAAAAAATCAAAGTTGACATATTAATAATGTAATTTTTGTATTTTTTTCCATTTACAGACATACTCCATGCCCTGTGCAGTTTGCCTTGCGATGTCTATTCGTTGGATCATCTGGAAATTGGTCTCCAGAACATGAATGTGCTTGTATAGGCTGCTCCCTTCACACCACTGCGTTACTATGGCCAAGTTGTCTTTTGTCATATAGCCCATAAACAACAGGATATTGACGTGTCGCGTTTTCCTGTGGGCAGAGGCACCAGCAAAACACAGAGCAGATAAGATAATGATTTGTTATGAAAATGTATAGAAATTCAAAGTGGAGGTTTAGAAAACTCACCGCAAAACAGCCACCTCATTTCTGAACGCTTGAAACTGTTCAGGGGTAGGATCTTTGACCTTTAAAATTTTCACTGCTACATCACCTGAATTGATATGAAGAGACGTCCATAATGCTTTATGTCTTGACAAATTTTATAAGCTTCTTCTATAAAGACACAACCATCCATACCATGCCATTTCCCTTTGTATACAGTTCCAAAAGAGCCTGATCCAATACAGGAGTGCAGATACACCTCACTGGCCTCAATCTCCCAGTAGTAACTGGAATCCCGCTTATCTCGAGGTCTCTGCGTCGGTACACGAAAGTGTTAAGTGCATATACAAAAAAACTAAATTGCCATTTTCAGAAGGCTTACAATTTTATTCTTTTCCTGAGTGTTGAGAGAAGGAGCCCTCTCGCGCTGTGCAGGAGCAGGGGTTTTGGATTGGGCCCAGCCAGTGGGGCTCTGGTTGGGAGAGCTACCTGCTACAAATGCAGAAATTGAGAAAGAGATAATGAGATAATTGTATATAGCACATTAACATGCAGAGAGAGCCTGAATATGATTTGGAGCAGTGATTCTCAAACTTCACTTTCAAGTACTGATTAACATAATATTTGGTTCTCCATATACCAGCGGGACAAAACTCAGACTGTATCAGGCCTTAAATAGGAGTAAATTTAAATTGAAATTAAAATGAAAAATGGATCAGATCATACATACATTTTAGCACACTGGGTCTAGTCAAGAAAATCTACAGTAAAAAGTACAGTATTTCGCCTTTCATTCAAAACATGTAATTTATGATGTTGAGATATATAATTTTTTCAACGTTTTGGGAGTTTTCTATCTCTTACTTGCTAAAATTGTTATGGTAGTGGAATATCACTGACTATCACTCGCTCATATCACTGCCATATACGTGTCATGACAGGATAAACACTTACCCGAGTTGTGATCACACATGGCATCCTGCAAAAAAAAGGAAATTTGTACTATTTAAATTAAAGGATATATTGAATGTTGTTTTATGCTTTAACTTCTCTATTGTGAGTGTATGACATGCTACCCAGACAGGCTGTTTTTCTAACCTTGTCGGAAATCTCGGGTGTGGCCTCAGCAAATGACTGGGAGAAGTGCACTATACCTACTTTCCTCTTGAGCCAGAATCTATGACACCAGGAGCTGGAGGAGACATTCAGGCCATCTAGCTACTCTCCATCAGGGCAAGAAGGAAGGAGAGAGGGAAAGGTATAGGAAAGGATGAGGAAAACTGGCAAGAGCAGTGCCAAAGAGTGCCATGCAAAACTGGTGAAATAATTATGGAACAACAGAGTGGTTAGAAAGAGGAAACCGGGCAGCAAAAACAGTAAAATCACCTAAATGAGCTGCAAGGGGGTTAAAACAGGCTAAAACCTGTTGAGGCACATTACTTAACAGAATGATAAGGATAAAAGAGAGAAAGTTGAAATTCTGGAAATGCACATTGAGATTCTACAGTGTTCAATGCCTCACTCTAACATGGGAGCACGAGTCAAAATAAGTCAAATCCACAAATGGTAAATCTGAATGTGTATGTGTATGTGTATGTGTATATATATATATATATATATATATGCTAAACAGTATTCAAGTGTCCTGTGTGTGGGGTGCATACCTCCATCATACTGCTGTCAATGGGCAGGGTGGTGCTGACCATGTGGACGTTGGGTGTAGAGGTGGAGCGTTGCCTCTGAGAGAGAGCGCCCCCCGGAGATGCATAAGATGTATTGTAGTTGAAGGCGTGAGGCGTAGAGTATCTGTGAGCGGAGCTGTCAAGAGTAAACAAAGATCCAATGCAATGTTTATACTAAGCGACTTCTGTGTGTTTTCATCCAAATGGTGCTTTAGGATGACACAGTCTATATTTAGTGTATGTGGGTGTTGAGTTTTCTATTCTTGAGTGATATGGGTAACTGAACTATCATAGCATTTCCAGCAAAAGAAAATGACTAGTACTTCTACTAGTAAATACAAATATTAGGTTGTGTTACCCTGTCATTATTTGATAATAAAATTGGAACACTTTTGTCTACTACTAGTATGCACATTTCATGCAGAAGATAAGTTGCACAACAAACCCATAAATATAAAACTCTTCACAACAAATCAAATCCACAATTGGCAATGCAAAAGTATGTTTCAAAACTACTTGCACTGCTCGATACGAGCTATTACGGCAGCCCAAAGTGCTTTTTAAACCATTTTAAAGTGCGTCTGAAACAACAGAGCCTATTCACTGCACCAATTACATCAGCCTTGGAAATGTAAGCTCCCATAAAGCGCAGTAGGCAATTAAGAATCAGGATTTGCTTCAGTAAACATTAAAGTCACTCCAAAATTTGACTGAAATAGGGCATGTCATAGGCTGGAATAAGTAGTTAGAAGATTATTAAAGAAAATGTATACTGAAAATGTAAACAAAAAAGACTGAAATTTGGCCAACCTTGGAATCCTGGTTAAAGATTCCCTCATTCTTCGAAATGTCATTGGTGGAAGAGATGGAGCACTGCCCTCTCCAGGTGTTGGACATAACCTGAAAAACAAGATATTCAAATGACGGTTACTAATTATAGCAATCAAGGCTAATATAACACCAACAATAATTGTATAAGTTAAGATTTCAAGGCCATGCTGGAGTCCAATTTTATTGCTCCATTACTAAACTAGGACAAAGCTGCAAAGACTGGAAAAGCTCTATTTACAGTGAGTGACAAGACAAAAGCTCAGAAGTATAATGAGAAGACACTCACAGAAGCTGTCTTATGTTGCTCCAGTCAACACACATCGTTGGGACTTTGGTGCTGCAATGTTCATGAAATTTATAGCCACAGGTTTGGCAACGAAAGCCATTAATGAGAAACTTCTGGCAAATATCACAAAAGGCTAACTTCAAATACGTCTTCCGAACCTGAAAAAAAGACACCCGGAAGAATTAAAGCTGCACTGTATAACTTTTCTGTGCATGGGTGTACCACATGGGTGTCTCCGTAGAAATATAATTGCTTTGTCTGGAATGTACCACAGTACGTTATTAAATTTCGATGGAAACAAGAGGGTAACGTCACAGGGCCAAGCTACAGGTCAGACCATTAGAGATGCAAGCCCACTGACTAAAATGTTGATCAAGGCATTTTTGAGCAGCAAAACAGTTGTACTCAAATACATGCTACGTAAAAGCTACAACATCTCCATGGAGACAAGCAGGTGGTGGACCCCCCCAGCTGAAAAGTTGCATAGTTGTGAATCATAATGTGGATACTTACAAAATTATGAGTTGTCAAGGGCACGTGATCTAAAACCTCCACAAGAAGCTCTTCACCAATTAAAGAAGTGGAGTCAGTGTTCCAATCCATTCTGAGCTTTTTACTGAATAAAATGAAGATAAAACAAACAAAGTGAGCATAATTTACATACAAACACATAGACCATTTCAGGTTGCACACTTGACTGTTCCTGCTTACCTTCCCTGTGCCGGATGCAATTTAAATACAGCACAGCATTGGGGCTGCAGACCTCTGACCTTTAAGGCTTTAATCAGGCAACTGTGCAAAGTCATACCCGGTCGCACATTTACCTGTGGAAACAAATCACTCACCTCAGGGGCCCACAATACAACAAACAGCCCCATGATAAAACAAGGCCTAAAATGTTGTTCTATTTTTTATTTTTTTGATTAGAAGATTGGGGGATGTGATCCCAAATATAATGAACTACAATTACTGTGAGAAATAGTATTAATTCAATTGCATTTGTCAACTCAAGCTCATTATTAAGACCTAGCTAAAAAGTTTAGATGGCTGATGATTACTGCACATAGTACAGCATAGTACAGCACACTCAACATAGTACAACACACTCAACACAAGCCATAATGTTTAACAGAGAAAGGTACTAGACCAAAAATACATTGTGGATTTTGCTTTTTGAGATTTAGAATGGAAATTCTGTGCAATCAAAAAAACAAGAAGAAAACTGTCTCTAGCCTCATTTTAGAATCATAACAACAACAAATACAACAACAGATCCTATCTAGATCATGGCACCAACATATATTTTTAAAGATTTTTCTTTATAACTACATGACATTGTATAATTTACTTGTTAGTAGGAAAACATATTCACAACTGTTTTCGCAACATTTCTTTCAATTTTAATGTTATGAACATAAACAAGACAGACTTAAAATTGGCTTCATTTAACACGAAATCTAATCCTCTCAAGTCAGAACTCTAGTCTGAACCATATGCTTTTACTGACAGAATATTGGCTGTAGACTTTGTGGTATTAAATGCGTTTACTGACTCACCACAGTGCGCTGTTGGTTTGGGAGGTAGACACGGATTGTGCTGCTTGTCTTGGAATCAGGCATTTTGCTGTCATCGGAGGAGCGGCGGTGGCAGGGGAAGCCTTGGACCATGGTGGGCGACAGACAGGGGTTCTCAAACGCAGGGTCCTTCATACTGAACCCGTTACTCAGGGACTTCCACGCTCCCTGAAGGTGCTCCATTAGAACAGCCAAGTGCAATCAACGGTCTGAAATAGAAAAAAAAAACATTACAGACCTAACATAGGTGTCTTAACAAGAAAATAAACTTAAACCATAACACTTTAGAATAAAAAAAATATAGTATGATATTATAGATTATTTATTTATAAATATATTGCCAATTAAACATGGACTACGTGCTAAGTTTTTTGGTGGAGGGTTTGCCACCTGCTTGTATTCATGAAGATGTTATGTCTTAGCCAGGAATGATCCCCAGTATGGAATACACATGTCCATCTCACATTTATTTATGCATTTTTATTCCTCAACAATGCATTCTTACAAGATCACCTCCACAGATCTAACCTGTAATTTGGACTGGTGGAGTCACATGCTTGTCTTCAGATAGGTTGTTTTGTGACGTACTGTGAAAAATTCAAGGCAATTAAAACCTGCATGAAGACAAGCGGGTGGATCCTGAACTTGCATAGTGCACTTTTAATATATTTTTTTTTAACCAAATGCAGAAGTGGAACTATCAGATAAATATACATTGCTCGTTATGCATGTAGTCCTTATGCAATAAGGGCCTTATTCTGTGATGAAAGCCAGTGATTTGCAACACATAGGCTGCATACGGTATCTAGCCTTGAATCATTGACCAGTTAGGTGTGGATTTGTTAAGGGTCTTTAAGTATAATAATAAATAAATTATAAGGCTACTACATGTATATTAAAATACAATATCCAGAACTGTATTAAAACATAGTTACTACTTGCTTAATCATGTTTTATTATGCCATCAAAACCATGATCCTTATCAGTAGATATACAAATAAAACTATACAGGGGTTGAATATTATTAAATAGTGTTCTGTGACTGCATACACTTATCACACTTAAGTTATCTCTCCCTCTTGCGTGTATGGGGCTTCTTGTTTTCTTGAAAGGAAGTCTAAAAGTTATCAGTATTTTCATTTTAGTTTAGTTTCATTTAGTAACACTTAAAAATATGAAGATGAGACAATCACAACTTAATCCATTTTGACAACAAGGAGTATCTGAGGCCACTGGGTCTAGGGTCAGGGGTGCTATGTACAGTGCATGCTTTCCCACAACAAAAACAGAATTATAACTGTGATTATAGCATGGATTTATGAGGCCATACTTATCATCACAAGTACTGTAAGCTCAAACTTTCACTAATGCACTTAACTTTAACAAGACAGACAGGTTAGACCAAACAACCATGCCCTCTCCTGTGGTTTGTTTCCAATACAAACTGCTAGGCTAGGAGGTCCAGTTATTTTCAGTACACTCTCACTACAAAAGAGCACGACCTCCACAGACCTATCTAGACCAGAGTGAGCTATACAATAACACGCCAACTCAACCCATTATGACATATTTTGTGGTTGCCATTTTGGGCTATCCCTGGAAAAATGTCGAAATGCTTGGAGCTTTTCAGTTGCACAGTACAATACAAAAGGCAGCAGCAGAAAGCATGGACTGGGAAGTGTTGATGTGCAGATCGCAAAAAGCCATTGTTTGATTATTTTGCAAAAGGTCACGTTCACTGCATCCAAACGACGTAAACGAAGCGTGCAACGTTAACGCATAACGCAACGGTAATGTCGGAAATCGCGGAAAAACGTCAACGTACAATGACTTTACGTTAGAGATATCTGCAGATTAAAACAACGACTTTTACGAAGACACAAATTGTAGAAATATATAAAGCGAAATGCCAAAGCGAGTGTTTTGACGGCCTGGCTGGCACACTATTACTATGAAATTAGCTCGGCCCTCTCAAAAGACAACGACATAACAAAGTTTACACAATCGGTTCAGACTGGATTTCTTCAAACTACCTCAGCGAGTTAAATACGCGTTTGAAGCGAGTATGAAGTAAGGTTTGGGTTAAGACATGGGTCAATGTTAACAGGCTGTAGCGTATTGCTTACCATGAGAAGTAAGAAAAGTTGTGCTCCGCCATAACTTCAGGAAAAAGTGGCGTCGGTGACATCATATTTGCAACGCGTTCAAAGCGAGGAGGAAAAAGTCACAAGTCTAAATAAAGCGTGAAAATGCGAGAAAAATGAACTCCAGATTGAAACTGCTTTAAGATACAATAATATCACTGTATTCTGAAAACAACTCAAAAAACGATAAGCTAAATGTATATTCACTATTGACGGGAAACACTAAAAAATCCGCCTGACCTCGAAGTAACACGCGCAAGAGGTTTTAAAAGCGTAAACCGTGGCCCCGTGGAGCGCTTTTCACTGTGAAACTACACAAAGTTACTCGGTTTTCTGTCGATATCCACCGTAAAAGAGAAAATTGAGAAAGGTAAGAGTCCGTCTGACGCCAGGGATTGAAACTGGACTCAAGAGTCATAACAAGAGCTGCTCCTGAAGCATCATTACAGAGCAAAAATGAGCCCACCCACTGATGGTTTGTCACTTACAGCCATTTAAATGGAAGCATCACTTTAAGGTTATTTTATTTTAGTATTTAGACATAGTTTGCAATAATATGTGTTCAAAATCTAAATAAAACCAATTCTATATGTAGTTAACTATAAAAATTAGGTCGTAAAAACTAAAAGCAAAGCAAAAAAAAAAAAAAAAAAAAAAAAAAAAACGTTGTTAAAAGAGCCACTTAAAGGGATGAATTATCAGTCTATAATCCACTCAAGAGCGCCATCGTCTGGTTAATTAAAAACAGTGCAACTTTGAGAGCTAAGACAATACAAAGTCAATGTTTTAACTTTATGGGTGTGGTACTAAAGATGTTTTTAAAGATTGCATTGAAGATTAAAATAAAAGTAACGAAAATCCAGTTGCATTGGCCTAACGTTAAATCATTTTCATTGCAGACCTTAAAGTTAAAAAAGATACTCACCTGAAGTTTTCATCCTTCAAGATTGCAGAGGTCCACAGGTACTCAAGTAAAGATTGTAATAGCCTATATTAAATTTAAGCCAGAAACAACATCAACATCCCAGGGAAAATGTCTGACTAGGTCCAGCCTCCACATTTTCCACAAAGCAGCAAAATCAATTCTATGCAGATCCATGTTTTTGGATATTGCTCCTTTTTTAAGTAATAGTCCGTCTATAAAGTTGAGTTTGCATTGCTTGAGATATTTGAGAGATAACTAATGGCAAAAATCACCACATACTGTTGGACTATCTGTGAGGATGAGGGAAGGGCTTTGTCATTGTTGAAATTTAAGGTCTCCCTGCTTATATTTGTAATAGAAGGCTGTACATATATTATTTAATCTTTATAATTACTATAACATTTTGATATATTTCTATGCGCAATTTCATTCCACCAATTGGTCTGGTGTAAGACAAAAGTACAGGCCACATTAATAGATTTCCAAATGTGACTAACAAATCCACCTTAAGTCTAGGATGAAAGCTATTGATCTCACTGAGCATTTAGTGAGATGGGATACTACTGCATGCGCTACACTGAGATTGCTGTAACACTGGTACAAAGAGGACCCTGACGTGAGGACTGAAAACTGTAGGGATTATATGTTATATATAGGTGTATTTGTTTTATAAATGATTCACACTTAAGGAATGTGTTATTCACCGGCTATTTTTATCTTGAATATGCCTTTTACACTGTTAATAAATGTATGACCTACGACCAGAATTATACTGTAATCCCTAACTAAACTATTGCTGAATGAGATTAAATTTACAATATATTTTTCCTATATTTTGTCCAACGTATTTAATGTATTAATTCTAATGTATTAATGTGTTTATTGCTTTTTATACTGTGTTTTTGCTAATATAATGATTATAATATACAATATTGTCAAATATCAACAGAATTTTGCCATAAATGTATGAATACTCTGTATGTGGCCATCTTCTACTGAATAATATTTACAATTTTGTCAGTTATCTTGCTTGCATTTTATCTATTTCCTGCACTTTATTGTGAGGAGCAACCTTCACAAAAGATTTTGGATTTTTCCCCATGGAAAATTTGCAAACCCCATTCTTACATAAACAAACCATTTTTTTAAACAGTTAAGCGGGCTATGAGCAGTCTATTTGACTCATACTGTAAGTATTTTTATGAATGTAAGTTTTTTCTTCTCAACGTAAGAGATTTCTTGTGGATTGTTCTTCAAATATAAAAATAGGTTAATAAATAAATATAAAAAAGGACAACAAAACTTGACGTTTGACGTAAGAAAGGCTGGGAGAGGGGGCCAGTCCAAATGTGTGTGATTGGTGGAAACGCAGAGGCGGTGTCCAGTCTTTCTCTGCTCTGATTGGCAGCCTGTGGAGTATGTGCCCAATGACCGCGCTGCTTTCCAGTGGTTACTGTGAATGACAATCGAGCAACTCCTGCTCTCACCGCATGCAGCGCAAAGAAGAAGGCGTAAACACTGACATAGCTAGGTAGCCACTGAGGTAAGCACCAACAAAGCAGCATTAAAAGTACTTTCGCCATTCATCTTGTTTAGTTTCATATTTGTCAGGGGTATTGCGATACACACCAAGTCCTAGTAACATTTTTGGACCTCATGCAGTCGATTTCGTCTGCGATGTTAGTTTTGTGTGGGGCTTCGTAATGGAGTAACGGGACCACACTCTGGCCCGCTACCCTTTAGCTTAGCCTCAATAGCAGCGCTGCTGAAATGTGCGTGGTGCGCGGGAAATTTGTTTGGATCGCTAAGAGACTGAAATCCACAGTCCTGTATAAAATTAACGATTGTTTTTAATTCTGTCGACGGTGAAAAGTATATTAGGGACGTTTAAAGCTGTAATCGTCGACTGTGTGGCGCTTGTTGGCCGTGTTCATATGCTGGTGTTAGCATGGTGGCTAATGCGCTCTTGCCAGAGCGTCTCGAGAGCACGAAGTAGAATCAACGTGACTAGGCCAGCGCTCTATCGCAATTTCAACAACACCGCTTGTAGGATTTTTACGGGTAGTTTAAAATAGTCGAGTATATTGAAAGCATATTTCTAGAGTCCTGACAGATGGAGTAATTAAGAATAAGCAATTATTTTATCTTAATGACTATTAACAAGTGCAAATGTGATTTTAACACGACGTGAAATGAATGCCTTGTGGTGCTAGCCCCTAAAGTTAGCTCACAATCCACGGCATGTTTTCGCCTTGGTCAGCAGCATGCATCTCCATTACGTCGTAGTTCACGTTAGCAAAAAACACGTTTTTTTCAGTATTTTTTATTTTTTTTTAATAATATATCCGTATGTTAATTATCAACCATGAATATTACTGGACGTGTTTTCTTCCCTTGTGTGCACTTAAGATATGTTAAGAGACATTAACACATCAAAACGAGAGACTATGCATTAATCATTAACCCTATTTTACTGACCTAACGTCTTTAGCCCCGTCAGCAAACACTTGAAGAGAAGTTTGACCTATGGCGATCACATCATGATGCCATTGAGGAATTCTTGTAAGTTAGCAAAGTAGTAGATTCTGTAGTAAAAAACCTCTCCTTTTTCATTATTAGATTAGACTAGATCTAAGCATTAGTATGTTTTTGACCCTTCTGGATTTTGAGTTCACGTGTTTTGAAAACTTTATTATTTAATTGAGGTCCTACTAGTAGGTGTGTGTCTGAATACCAGTGGTCTGGAAGAAGCCATCATTTTAAAAGTGATATGATCAAATTAAAGCCAAGAGTATAACTGAAGTAACTGTCTTTAGGTAATGGAGATGAGCAGCAACGGTGAATGCTATGGATGTGGCCGCACAGGGCATTGGATCAAGAACTGCCCGAATGCTGGACCCGGACGTGGACGTGGCAGGGGCCGAACACGGGGTAAAGGTACTGTCCTTTTATAAGCAATATGATAGATGTGTAAAAATAACTTACAAATATATCCCTTTGCAGAAATGTTCTGTTATCGGTGTGGAGACCAAGGACACATGGCTCGTGATTGTGAACAAGTTGAAGATTGTATGTCTACTGTTGGTACATTCAGTTTGAGTTGTTGAGGAGGAGTAAGTAGTTTCCTTTTCTATATTTTTAGCTTGCTACAACTGTCGCAGGAGTGGTCACATTTCTCGGGACTGCAAGGAGCCCAAGAAGGAACGAGAGCAGGTCTGCTACAGCTGTGGCAAGGCCGGCCACATGGCTCGGGACTGTGACCATGCAGAGCAGAAGTGCTACTCCTGTGGTGGTTTTGGTCACATCCAGAAAATTTGTAAACAGGTGAAATGTTACAGGTGAGTCTTCATGCCACTCCCTCATTAGGGTTAATAATATTTACTAGTCTCTTTCTATGACAACTTGTCAACCTTTCTTTTTCATACAGATGTGGAGAGATTGGTCATGTCGCCGTGCATTGCAGTAAAACCAGCGATACTAACTGCTACAATTGCGGGAAGGCTGGGCATTTGGCAAAGGACTGCAGCAGCATTGAAGCCACCGCATAATCAGTGCCCTCTGTTGCCCCTCCTTTTTCAGATTGATGGTTGGTTGTATTATTTTCTCTGAATCCTCTTCACTGGCCAAAGGTTGGCTAACAGAGGCTAGTCCCAGGCCAGTGAGTCTCTCGACATGTAATACAAAGAAAGGGGTGAAAAAATATCTTTCTGCATTCAATACAAAATGTTTTAGTTTGGTAGCGGTGTTATGTATAATGCTTTGTTAAAGAATCCCCCTTTCCAAGCCACTGGTGATCAGAGATGAATAAATGGGACTAAACATATGGGAACCTATAGGACATCTGAGCTTATGGAAGTGAGTCTCAGTCAAATGAGATGGAAGGGAGTAAATGGAAATTGAACTTCCATGTATGGTTATTTTGGTTTGTTTTAGTGGGGTATGAGTTGGCCAAGGGAGTATGACATGGAAATAGTTCATAACATGCATTTCAGCCCAACATGCAGCTAAATGGGCGATGACAAACTACATGTTATATTGCTAAGATATACAATTATGGAGGTATTAAAAGAATCAAGTTCTTTTATAGAAAAAATCTGTTTACAATTTAAATATGACTTGGTAATCCAAGGTAGACTTTCATTTAAAATGGATTTCAATTATCATTTTTTTACCTTGGTAAAATGTAACAAGTGGTTGTCAGAACAGCAGACTTAGGAGTTATTTGGGGATGAAAAAAAGTTTTCACAGAAATCAAAAAATGTTATTTTTGTACAATATCACTTAGACTACTGTATAAATACCATTTGCTTGTACTCAGTTTTTAAGTCGGAAGGAAAGTGCAACTGAAGTCCTAGAAAATAGAAATGTAATTTTAAACTCATCAATAAAGCTGGAGGAGCACGGGGAAGACAATTGTTTTGTGTTTATTGTGAATTGATAAACATGTATCAAGAAAACTAAAGCTTTGTTAATGCATGCATTTGTTTATTGGCCACTTACCCTCATTTGGTTACATAACCATATTCGTTTACAGTCTAGTAGTTGCTAAAGCCCATCTTTTCCTTGACTTGGAACATTTTTTTCCATTTTCATCATTGTGCACGAGTGGTCAGAAGTCTCAATTCAAAATGGAGACTGGCACGTGAAGTGGTCTTGCAAACCATAAGGGTACGCAGTGAAATGTATAATTTTGTTTTGTACAATTACGTTAGAGAAATCCTGTGTGCTGTCATTTCGTGTTATTTCCACCGTGTTGCGTTGAAAGAGTGCTTTGTGCGTTTGAGTTTGAAGAAAGTGAAAGCTCCACCTCGCAGCAGTCTAAAATGGCAGCGCACTGCAGAGGAGCGGCTCTTCCGGCTCAGGGAGTCCCGCCTCCGCACGTACGTCAACCGCTCTGGCCCAGTCAGGTCTCCAGGCAGCCGATGAATCCCTGAGCAAAAACATGAGCCGTGAAAACTATGGAAGTTTATTTAAGCCAA
>KN496384.1:45768-61463 GCA_000787155.1 Scartelaos histophorus | reverse complement strand
TAAGTCTATACATTGGTGGTGGTAGGTGTTTAACTCCTCCCACTTTCCTGCTCCAAAAGAAACACAAAAAAACATGTTATTAACAGGCCCCATAGGATAAGCTCAGCGCCGTCCCCTACTTGTGACCAGCTGTGGAGTAATTGTCAGATAATAGCACCTGCAAAAGCCAAAGTATAATTAACTTTGGCATCTCTGTAAGAAATAAAGCAATTAGAGCACAGTGCTGGGAGCGGGAGGAGAGGAACTGAGGTAGATGTTGTTAACACTTTTTAAAAATACATTTTTGTAAAGTGTAAGTGTCAATCTGTTATCTTTCCTGACATTTCCTCATACCTACCTCTACATTCCGTCTTATTTGCAATACGTGACTGTGTAACTTTTCTGGTGGAAGGCCTGACAAATGTTTTTGTCTGCGGAGATGTTGCTTTGTCTGGAATGTTTCACAGTATGGCATTAAACCTTTCTATCTTCACTGAGACCAAACCAGACCAAATCACAGGTCAGATCTGTGGAGAGGCAACCCCACCCCTAGTCCCCTACTCAGAATGCTTGTTTTTCTTGGTATTTTTGAGAAATAAAATCACTTAATTTAAAAAATGTAAAATAGATCTATTTATTGTCACACTGTAGGACATTCAAAAGTATTGATGCACACATATGGACCAGTGCTAGTATCGAAGCCAGAACAACTAATGAAACTGGAAGAAATTACATAAATGGGACAAAATTTCATGAATACTTTAAAATAAGAACTAGTAAAAGTAACAATATGGTAATATTAGTAATAAGTCTTTCCCTTGTAGTTGTTTCCCAGTTGAATGTTTTTTGTAACCCAATATGCAGTCACATCACAAAATGCAAGAACATGAGAACTACTAAACTAATACAGTGCTTTTTGAATGCTTTCCACTATCTACAAGATTAGAAATGATTACAGAATAATATCGAATAGTTTTATTTGCAGAGTAAATTATGTTACCTGAATAAATGCAATTTGATTATGATTTACAGTTCAGTTTCTCACTGCCCTACTACAACAAAGGTGAAACCTGATCTAAACCAAAACAAAACCACAACTAATCCAGGGCCAGACTAAACAAGGTATAATGTAAAACTATCGTATGATAAACCAAATAAAAACAAGTCTGAAAAAGGACTACACCAAGACTTCATCAGGACATGTCAAGACCTTTGCGACTTCTCAATACTTTCAATTTTATTTTTGAATTAGTAATACTAGACATCAATTTTGTGTTTTACAACATGTTTGTGTTCTATTGAGACAAGCAGTTAGCGGACCCTCCACATTACGCAGTGCACCTTTAAGTTAGATTAATATATATTTTGTCATATATTCTGTTGACTACCAATGTTTTTAATACATACATAGTATCCTTAAGTCTCAGCCTTCATCTGTTTTTCTTTTTTTTTCTTTCTTATTCCCAATTCATCCCAATACAACAGTGAGCAGGAATAATAAAAGGGTTGAGCAGATGGCAGTCTCCAAGTGGCTCTGCGGCCCTTGTGTTGTATTGAGCAGGTAAAAGAGCCCATCACAGACTGAGTATAGACTATAGAGTCTATAAAGAGTGAGAGGAGGAAGAGGAGGAAGAGGAGTGTGAATGTGATGAGAAGGGGAAGAGGGGGAGGAGGGGGTAAAAATAGTTTACAGGTTTATATATATATTTAGTTTATGTGTATCAAAAAGTGAATGATAAAGCTATTTTTGTTGCAGACATATGTGTAATTGTAATAAGAAAATTGTCTCTAGGGGCCCATATTAAACTATTTTCTTACTATAATTCTGTTTCCTCATCAATACCAGGAGATGAGTTTTGTTTAATTCACCCTTGCATATTTAGGCTTTGTGGTGGCATATGGTGATACAGGAAGCCCTCCACTGTGTTTTTAAATTCGATTCACTAGAATCATTAGGATCATTTCAGCATTGGAATTGTCTATTTCTACTGAAACAAATGTAAAAATTTGCTGTTAACATGTAAAGTACCACTACATGACATCACAATTTGGAGCAGAGCATATTAATCTTTGGAGATGGTGTCAGGCTAATAGTAAAAGATTACTCAAACATGTGTGACTTGAACAAAACATGACTCTAGGTATGTTTTTGATGAGATAACAACCTTATAACACGGCTAAAAGCTCACAAGAATCTTTTTTTGTTACTTATTATGGAAAATAGTCAGCTTATATGACAACTCAACAGGTATAAGGTAAATGGTGGAGAAACCTAAATCTGTCAAAATATCATAGATTTAATGAAATTAATTATTTCCTGTCTTTCAAAACCCACATAAGTCTGCTATAGTTTTTCATTTCGTTGATCTAATTGAGACACAAAATTAAATTATCATTGCCGTTCATGAATGTTAATAATCAAGCAATTAAGACTGTACATTCTAACTCAATTTTAGCAGCAGCCTACGCCAGAGGCCCTGTACTCGTTTGACACACTGCCCACTACCTGCTCTATATTGTTTCCCATTGTTCCCAACACCTCGGCTAGTGGGTTAGCTATGTCCATTTATATATACAATTCATGTTGCCGATACATACATGTTGATTCTCTTTTCTGATTGAGGGCTTTGAATAGTCGTAATCTCTGAAATAATTCCCAGAGGATAATATTTGCAGCTAAAATACCATAAAGTCTTATGTGGATTATTTAGCCTTAAAGCTTGACTCTAGAAAGGCGTGATAATCGATAAATTGTCAATATGACGACGATAGCTTGGTTTAATTATCACCTATTTAAATTCTTTCAGGAAAATAAGAGAATTTTCTTATCACAGTAGCTTAGTATGAAAATAACAATGTAAGATTTTAAAACGCTTGTGAAAACCAATTAGAGTAAAGCACAAGAAAGAAACAATATAAAACATTTGTATATTCCCAGCTACTCACACATAATAATTAGCACTAACTTAAAAAAAACCTATAACACTTTATTGTTATTTATTGATTTATTCCTGGGGTTGTGTGTGTGTTTATGTGTGAATAAATTAAGTAACCTAACCTAGCAGAGAGGCTTGTGGAAGGCGTTTTACGTAATCCTGTTTTAAAATGTATGTACCGGTATTTCCCCAGCAGTTTTCAGTCATCATAAATCTGTATTGGCTGCCACATACCCCACAATCCCAAGTGAATTCCCAGTCCTATACTTGACATGTACTGTAAACGTAGTGGTCCCTAGAGCGGCTCCAACTGTTGAATACGGGACAAACAAACCTCTTCAGAAACACTTAAACTGCTCTAAAGCCAGTGAAAATCTGTTAATTTTAAAGACAATAGACATTTAATAATACAACGGTGTCTGAGTGGGCTGCACCACTGTTTGCGTCTGTGTGGGGGAGGGGAAGGGCAGGTGTTGACAACTAATGTGGTTTAATGAACAGTTCTTTTGTGGCAGGCTGTCTGTAAATGTAAATGTTAGAATAGAAAGGCATTCAGTTAGATTTGAAAATTAATGGGCCCATATTATGCCATTTTCAGACCTATTATAATACTGTCTCCTCATCAACAACATACCTGGAGTTGCATTTTGTGTTTTGTTTCACTCGCACACGTTTAACATACAAACCTTAACAAAGTTCTTGACAAAAAAACCCACTCAAAAAACCACACTGAAAACGCTTCCACCCTGTGATGTCATGTGGTAATAGGAAGAGCTCCACTGTGTTTTTAAACTCCAAACATTTTCACTAACATTTGCATGAGTTTAGCCCTAGAATTTCCAGTTTTAAACAAAGGGTAAAATGAGCTATTAACTCCTGCATCATGACATCACAAGGTGGAACAAGGCATTTGAGCTTTGGAGATGTAGACAGACTAATAATAAATGGTTACTCAAGCAAAACACCAAGTCCAGGTATACTTTAGATAAGGTTGAGCTGATTTTGAGTAATATAGGATCTTTAATTTAGTTTTTTAATATAATACATAATGGTCTTCATGAGATTGCTTCAATAAATGCTTTTCATTAGAAAGAAAGACAAATTATAACACTAATAGAGCTATAATTTATCACTATTGTTACTAATGTTTTGTTATATGGACCAAAGATACTAACTTCACTTAGTCAATTTATTTAAGTTTTTTCACCATTACCATTAATACCACAATATCTCAAATCAAACTGAAACCAAAATTTGAAAGTGAAATTGTCAAACCACATTGTCCTCTAAAAACCAAAAAGGGAAAAAAATAATCTTGTTAACCCTGTAGTTGGATGAGTTTAAAAAGTGCACTGTGAACTAAAATCTGATTTGAAAACACAAATTACAAAGCATTACTAGATGTTTCTCCTCAAAATTATCCAGCCCCAGAAAGAAAGATCCTTTAGAACAATTTCAAAAAGCATTTAAAACACAAGCCTTTTAATCTGAGGCAAGACAAGCAGAATCTTGAGCGTTGCAGTACTAGTGCTTTGTCATAGGTCACATAAGTCCTTATTTAAATGTACATGTTGTATGTACACTGTAAAAAGCAATATCTAGCTAAAGTTAAAATGACTAAATTAAGAATGTTTTGCTTTATTTGAGTAGATTCCATCCCACTCATAGTCAGAATGCTTGTTTCTCCTGGTATCTTTTGATCTATACATTGAATAAATGTAAAGTAGATCTGTTTAATTTCATACTGTGGAACATTCCAGGCAGAGAAATGACATCTCCATAGAAAAAAGCAGGTGACGAACCCTCAACCAAAAAGTTTGACAATGCACCTTTAAGTTAATCAAGATGTATATTTATATTTTAAGTATAAAAAAGTCTTGGTCCATTGGTAGATCATTTTACTTCAAGTGAAATTTACTCAAATCATGATAAAACTTTTAATTCAAGTAATCTTAACTTGACTAAATTTTAAATGTTGTAGTGTCATTTTGCTAATCTTTTAACATTATCCGTCTTTTTCAGTGATTTGCTCGTATTTCCCTTATTCATTCTTTGTTTTATTATTAACTATGTGGTTTGGTCCGAAAAAACATCCCTTTTTGAGTGGGAGATGTGAGTAAGCCTAACATTTACTCAGCCATAAGACTCAGGGAGAGAGGCAGACACAGGGTTTTATCAATAGTTTGAAATAAACGCATATGCTAAATATAGCCCAGGATATCAGGAGGGAAGTGTCAGTACCAGAATGCTCTAATATGTGCTCCCAGTCTTTAGCTATAGCTACACTTGGACCCTGAGCTGCTGATCTAAATATATTGTGTTTCTTTTATTAGTGCATCGATCAATATTGTCATTGTGTGGTATTTTAAGCTATAGGATTTAGATTTTCACTTAAGTAAAGTCATTAATACTCTGGACAGTCTATAAATGTTATATTTTTAATTATTTGCCATTCATTTTTGTAGTCTGGTGCAGTGTTTTTGTATATAGGCATTCTACTTCATTCTTATTCTTCTCAATGGGTTTTAACTTATTATATGTGCCTATACATGAGTTTCAAAATGATGAAAAATTAAGTCTGTTTCTGTAGCAATTACGGTAACAGCTTAAAACAAAATATATTTTTTGATTGGGTAAAAATGTTGCGTTGAGTCTTTATCAAACTTTATTAATCCACAAGAAAAATTATTAGGACACAGTAGCTCACACATCACAACATATAATAACAAAGAGCAAATATATTAATGGTAATAATTATAGGTGTAACAATATCCATGTCTCACGATATGATATCGTCACAATATGAACCTCATGGTACATGGTACAATATTTATTTCAATATAGTGGGAAAGCTCATGATATGGTGTGGAGGCTCACGATATGATAATAACAAGACTGACATTATAAAAAGCTTTGACCAGTCATTTACAACATTAATTGTCATATTCATGTCAATAACATTTTGAACAGCTTGAAAAGCCTTTGAAAGTGAAGTGCAAACTAAACATTAGGGATGTAGCGTTATCCAATCTCTTCATATGCATCTCAAGGTACAATATTTAGTCTGATATTTTGTGGAGGCTTACAAAATTGTGAACATGCTACTTTTTACTTTTAAAATGCCATGATAAGCCTTTTGTCCTGTTATAATGCAAAAATAAAATTTAAAAGTGCTTAATCACAGTTATTTCTTCACATAGTCTGCACTGAAATAGCAAAGGATTATGGAAAAACACATTAACAGTTTCAAATTGTATTGACTCTGCTGTTGCTGTTTAGGTAACTTTGTATTTGAAATGTAGTCTTCTTATACAGCAATTTGAGAGCCACATTTCTGTATTTTTGTATATAGCTTCAGTGATTATATTGTATTTCACATAGTGGATATTGCTTTTGTATGGCATTTAAAGCTAGGGTTGGCATTTTGGCATTGGATAATATCAAGTGCTTTGACCTCTTTTAAAGCCTCCTACCTAAACTGAAGGATTCATTTGACATTCAAAGCCATGTAGTTATTCCAAATCAAACTGCAAATGCTATCATGGTGGAAATGGCAGTTTTTTCAGTTTTTTTAATTTTGTAACCAACATTTTAAGATTTTATTATTTCATATTTTACATTTCTTTGGTTAACTGGATTCCTTTTCACAACATGAAAGGTCCTATATTATGCAAAATTTACCCTTTAAATAACTTGCATGATCATTTCCTTAGTTATCAGTTCAAAGTGAAGCAAAAATAAGGACCACTGCCATAGCACTTCTCACATCAAATCTAAATATTATACAATTTGAATGGTCAAAAGGCATCTATAAAAAGAGATTGAATACTATAAATAAACAGTAACAGACATATAGAGCCATGACTACCACTGACAAAATATTTCAGCCATGACACCTGCCAGTGAAATCCTCATTTATTTCTTTATTTAGTGATGTATGTTTCCGTCTATTAAAAGTATAAATCAAATGTCTCTTGTGTCTTCAGTCCATAAATATTTAGCTGAAATAAAACGACAAAAAATGCATAGTTTACCCTTTTGAGAGCCTTTACCAAGCCTGTCAACCTGCCATGGCTAATAAATGTATGTAATTTTCACTGTTATCTCTTGTATTTGCTTTAAAATGCATCAAAACAAACACAAGTACCTTCAAAGCTGTGACAGAACAAATCTTATACTATATTCCAGCTATAACTCACATATTATTGCATTGCGAAAAAAAAAAAAAAAAAAGGACAGGTTGCTGTAGTGATTAACAATTTAAAACAGAATATCACATCTTTTGAATGTTCAAAAAGCTGTTGCATATAACATGCTGCTGAAAAAGGTGATTTTAAAGGACATTTCGCCATTCAAGTTTTATAATAGTAACTTTTAAATTGTGAATCGCTATGGCAACAGTCATAATTCTGAAACCCAGCTATACAACATTATAGCCACTTTATTTTCACTAGCATACACATACAGATCATGATAAATCATTATTTGCTTTAGAATGCATCAAATCAAACACAATTACCTTCAAAGCTGTTACCAAACTAATCTTATTCCGTATTCCAGCTATAATTCTGTCTTTATTGCACAGTGACGTGAGATTTTGACAGACAGCAGATGTGCATTTTTTTTTTTTTGGCATGTGCGGGAAATCGTAACCTTTTAGCGTGGCTAGATGTAAGCAGCACCTCCATGGCGACATGTCAGCGATCGCCGTGATGATGATGATGGCAATTAGCGCGCCTCAGAGCTAGCGTGCGCAGCTTGATGAATATATCGAGAGTTAAGTGTGTAACCATGCGTTTACTTCATTTGCATAAGTGAAAAGACAGACGCACATAGGTAAAGGACATGGTAATGTTGATGAAAAGCTATATGCAGTATGTTCTATATATGGGTGTATGGGTAGGCGATAATTACTATATTGACTTCTCCTTCTATATATGAAAACTGAAACAATATATTTTGGGACTCAGTATTTGTCCTGGGTACATTTTCTTTGCAATAATGAGGAGATTTTTTGCCATTTTTATATCATACGATAAGATTTGAGCTGTTGAGGGTTGTATAAATAACTTCTATTGTTACTTTTATTATTATTTATTTATTGCAGCTCTTGCCTCTTAATGATACTGTCTATTTAAAGGTGCATTATGTAACTTTTCTCTCTTTTGGAGGATCCATCAAATACTTTTCTCCATGGAGATGCTATTGCTTTGTGGAATGTTTCACAGTATAGTATTAAACTTTTCTATCTTCATGGAGACCAAACTAGATGTAGATAGAAGTTACAGATCAGACCTGTGGAAAGGAGCCACTTACAGTCAGAATGCTTGTTTCTTTAGGTATTTCTGAGCTATAAAATCACCTACAATTGAATAAATGTAGAGCTGTTTAAAGTTATACTGTGGAATATTCCAGACAGAGCAACATTTCCATAGAAAAGCATATGAGGAACCCCCAAACAAAAAGTTACATTGTGCACCTTTTCCGGGATTATCCTGCTTTGTCTGTGGCACAAAGTCCTTTCAATATGATAATTTATCGCAGTATTTCTCTGTAGCAATATATCCTGCTTAAAAATGTATCGAGACAGGCACAATGTTAGTCCAATGTATTTTGTCTTTGCTTATCTATCCGTGATAGATAAGCAACTGATACAACTGTGTTCAATACTAATTAAGTTAATATTCACATAATGATTTTGTTATTGGGGAATCAATTCATTATGAAAACCTTTTTATTTGTATGTCATTATTTAGTCTATTGATTGGATACTTATGGCTTGCTACCACCTCAAAGTGCTTTACGTTGCCATTAGTTGTAGTTTTATCCTTTTAAACACTGGTTGAGGTGAATTTTCATGTTCACAGCTGCCCTGGGGCAAACTGACAGAAATAAGTCAGCCATTCTATGACCCTGCTAACTGTAAAAAACAAAGAAACCCAAACATACAATAACATTTTCATATACCAGTGCCATGTAGTAATAGTGGTGGCAGGAGGTCAGTTTTACCCTAAAACTATTTAGATCTAGTAAAGTTATACAGTGCACCTTTAACTGAAAGGAACAAGCTAAATCTGCAACACACTTTACTAGATCTAAATAGTTTTAGGTTAAAACTGACCTACTACGATGACTACTACTACCACTACTACTGCTACTACTACTACATGACACTAGTATATGAAAATGTTATTGTATGTATTTTTACAGTTAGCAGGGTCATAGAATGGCTGACTTATTTCTGTCAGTTTGCCCCAGGGCAGCTGTGAACATAAAAATTCACCACAACCAGTGTTTAAAAGGATAAACTACAATTGATAATGTAATGTAAAGCACTTTGTAGTTGTAGCAAGCCATAAATATCCAATCAATAGACTAAATAATGACATACAGGATATGCCTCATGCCATTCTCCATGTTGATGTTACTTAACTCTTCAACCTAGAATGCTTCACAATAAAGCATTAAAGGGAAAGACAAAAAAATTCAATTTGTCATCTGGACTGGACTGGTTTATTCTATTTTTGGACCAAAATAAACTTTTGTTCAGTCGACAAATTGAATTTTGACGACTGATTGATTTTACACACATTCGACCAAAATAAACTTTTGTTCATAAAGGTAAGGTAAGGTAAGAAATAAAGGCTGAATACACTTTTAATGCCACACTGCATAACAAACCAAGCAAAGCAATAACCTGTTCTCCCGAAAGAATAAATTGTGGGATACCCTTAACCAGAAAAGTTTCACAGTGCACCTTTAATTCAATCAAAGCGACTGAATAACTATTATAGTAAGTACAAATATATAATGTAAGAAGTTGAGTAAGAAGTTGATAGCTTCAAGATGTGATTTTTCATATGCTATTTCTTAGTATGTCCAACTTGTACTGCATGTGAAGTACGTATTGTTGAAAAAAAAATCTACTTTTCTATCCTGTCACTCTCTCTCGTCACTCTGGTCCCAATGTAATGATGAACACAGATTGGATTTATAGAGGTGGCAAATGGGTGTGAATTAGACTGAAATTGGATAAACGAAGTGGGGGCTATAGGGAGAGGGATGGGGGGGCTGCGGAAATGAATGAAAAGTTTTACATAATGAACAGAGGAGGGAGATGAGGGGGGTGTAAGAAAAGGGGGTGCACTCGTGAGGATTTATCTGCTTAAATACAGACATCTATCATGGAGGAATACTGTTTTTTTAAAGGGGGGATGGTTTGTATCTTGGTACCAGGACAACGCAATACAACTGTTAATTCCTTCTTTATTTTATGTCCTTGTTCTATCTTTATTAGATTAGATGCACAATTGCACCCAACACTTGTGGCGTACTACTTCACTTAATTTATTTTTGTGTTACTGTGTTTTTAATTTTGTCTTTACAAATAGATTTAGAGAGGCTGTAGTGGTTTAGAAATTCAACTTTGTTCAGTTATTATCATAGACTATATAAGAAAGTGGACTAAGGGAGTGTGACGTCACCCAAAGTGTTCAACTTCAGTCAAATGAAGCTCACGATACTAGGAATAGGATTTTTCAGACAAAATAGTGAAATAAAAACACCAGGATCATGTAGGGCAGGTTCATACGAACACTTTAAGACTAAAAGCACGAAGCAGCTGTTACAGAGAGAGGAGTGACGATTTTTCAATGTGAAGTCAATTGGAAACGGAGACAATGGACCCGGAAGCATCCCCATGAACACTTCCTATTTGGAACGCTGAGGCTAGCAGTTTAGCTATATCAATTTATATTTACAGTCTATGGTTACTATACAGCTTGCTTGTACTATTGATGAAGTTATTTAAAGAGACACTGATACTCAATTTTGACATAGCCTGGTTGATAGCTCACCTCTGTTTTGTTGTACGGAGGCTTGGAATATTTGGACCTAAAAAGAGAGAACAAGGTAAGACAAAATTACAAAATGTGAATGAAAAAATGTATTACAAATTAACTCAAAATACCACAAAACTGGTTAAAAGGCCCATATTACACAATTTTCTGATCTATATGTAATAATGTTTCCTTTCAAAAACATACCTGGAGTTATGTTTTGTTTCATTCACACACATTTGACACACAAAAGAGCAAGTGCTTCACTGTGTTTTTAAATTCCATGCACCTTCACTATCAATATCATTTGAATGATTTCAGCCCACAAACCACAAACGACCACTACATGACATCACAAGGTGGAGCAGAGTATTTTGATCTTTGGAGATGTAAACAGACTAATAATAAATGTTACTCAAGCATGTGTGAATGAAACAAAATACAACTCCTGGTATGTTTGTGATGTAATAACATTATAACAAGGCTACATGTTACAAGTCAATTTTGCATTATATAGGATCTTTATCAAAAATAGATTGTTGTGTGGAATCAAATCTAAAAGAATAAGCTGGGGTTTAGTGTTATATGTGCTGTATAAAACTGTATAAAAGTCTGCATACCTTTTAGAGAACCACTGGTCAGAAGTAAAATTGGCCCCTGCTTTCCTTTCCCACTGCGTTTTTGACATCCGCTCCTTGACCGTGAACACAACCTATTAGGGGCTCTTTGAACTAGTGACCAAATGAGACAGCACTGACTGACATTTAGGGCAAAAAAGCTTAAATTAAAAGAGGAGAAGAAGAAAAGCCTATTCTGTACAATTGTTTTGCTCCGAAGCTCCAGCGAGGCGAGTCAAACGCTGCTTGACATGAATATTTAACAGACCAGACAATTGAAAGTCTACTCTAGTTTTGTTATAAATGTACTCTTTGATATTCTCTATACTTTGGAGGGTTTTTGGTGGGCCGCCTGTCTGGAATAGCGAAGGGAAAAGGCAGTTTTAGAGACTTGTCAGCTGCCGGACGGACTAGTGAAGCCTGCAGAGAGGAGAGACAGGTGGAGGAAGTGGCTCAGACATCGACAGAGGATCATTGATGCAATATTATCGGACTGTACAAGCCGCACACTGCCAATCTCACGATACTGGATTAATTTAGTGTCCAGGCTAAAATAATAGAAGAGGATTAGTAGTTTTAGGCTGTGAATTTAGACTTAATTCGCAATTTGAATGGACGCCAATTAGCAAATCCACAAAAGTTGCCATTTTCTTTTTTGAAAGTACATTTAGCTTCTGCTGAAGGGTCCATCACCTGCTTGTCTTCTTGGAGATTGTATTGCTTTGCCCAATATGTTCCACAGTATGACACTTATTCAATTACAGTTGAAGAAAGTACATAGATTCCCTTTACAAAATCTGTTCTCAACTACAGGTTAAACGAAAATAAAACTTTATTAAAAGCCACCGAAAATGTCACGGAAAGTAAAACTGGGGAGGATCTGACTAACTAATACTTTTTAATATTTGCAGAGTTTTTATAATATTCAGATTCTTCTCATCCACATGAGGAACTCAGAAATGGTAAAGTGCATTAAGTCTAAAGGCAATACACTCTGACTCATTCCATCTATGTTGTAATGTTGTTTCCTCATCAAAACCATACCCTGAGATGTTTTGTTTCATTCACACATGTTTAACACCCTGCGTATTTAAGCCAAGTTTCTCTCTTGAACAGAAACCATTCTGTTCCACCTGATGTCTGTTATGACATGTGGTCATACAGGAACTAAGAAATACAGTGATACTAATACAGGATAATAGTAATATGAATACAGAGTACAGGACTAATAAACCAAGATGACTGAAATGACATGTGTCAATGAAAAAAACACAACTCCAGGTGTGTTTTTGAGGAGGTAACACCATTCTAAAGTGACTTAAAGCTCACAAGAGTCCATATTCTGTAATATAGCACCTTTAAAAATGCTGCCTCTCCAAAGAATCAAAGAAAACTCAGATATATTCTTTAATGTTCCTGCTATAGTGTGTGCAGCTTAAAAAGCCAATTAAACCAATACCATGTGCATACACCCTTTCCTTTAATACATCCAAGCTTTTTGTTCCTTTTAGCATCATTTTCTCCTTCTTTTGTGTCTATTTAGTTTGTCCCTTTTCAGCACTAGTAGATCCCCCCAGTCATAATGTCCCTCTAAAGAAGCCACACGCCTCATTTCCATAAAAAACACTGTGAGTCCAGGCAGTAAAAGCGTCTGTCTCATTCACTTCTATTGTGTCAGTGCACTGATTTCCACCTGTGCTTTCTTCACCCACCTTATCCCTCAGTGAACTGAGAGCTGTTCACTAAGAAGAAAAGATGAGAAAATGAAAAGATGTAGGCTGCAGGTTGCGGTTTTGCTGTCAGAACAGTCTTGGATGATATTAGATGAAGTATCTGGTATTTTGACAAATAAAATGTATACTTCTTTTTTTGGTCCTTAATTCTTCTACATCAATTCTTAACTTATGTCCCACTGATAAAAGAAGTTGTTTAATATTTGAATTGAGAGCTGTCATTTGAAAACACAGATTCCCTCTTTTCACCACCAATTAAAAAAAAAAAAATCTGAAATCATTGAACCATATGCACAAATTAAGATAAAAATATACTTTGATATATTGGTATGGTGCAACATAAACCAATGAATAATAATACTAAAAGGATAAATATGATTAAAAAAGAATAAAAATATAATGACTGAAAATTATGCTGAAATTTGAATGGCACTTATCCATTATAGCAAATTAACTTAATAGCCCTTCTTGTCAAATTGAGCTTTCGAAATAACATTGTTTTACTCTGTTTTATAGTCACATAATCTTCACATGTGTTTATTGGTTTATTGGTACTATTTTTACAATTACTGTGCCTAATCTTTATGAATTATCACTATTTCGAAGTCCATTGACTTTTCTTTTCTTTTCGCTGTGAAATTGTTATAAATAAATGAAGTTTTAATTTTTTTTTCCCATTGCAACTAATGTTTTTCAATCATACAGTCAAAATTGCAATAGGTCCAGCCACACTTCTATTGTGCTGACTTAGCAGACCAAATCCCTCACAAAAAGGCTCAGGATTTTTCAATTCTCCATTTGCATATTGCTTTTAAAAATATTGCGTCTTCTCTATTCATTTATACTGCTCCTTACCCCTCCATCTGGGGTTTTGACATCACCAGACTATGGTACCTGAATACAACCAATTTCCACCTGTGCTTTCTTCACCCCTTCTACCCCTCTGTGAAGTGTGTCCCGACTGGGCTTGAGTGCTTTTTTGTCGCAAAAGAAAAGAACGAAAGAAAGAATAGGTAGAAAGAAAAGCGGGGGGAGAAATAAAAAAAGCTCCAGCAATAGAAATAGAGCAAAGGGAAAAGCGATGGGTGGGTAAAGGGGAGGAGGAGGTTGATTACGGTCGCAGGTCTGGTTGCCTTGGAGACGTTGCCGCGGCGACGGGGTGTGGGGTGGGGAGTCGGAGGGGATGCGGTTGCTAGGAGACGGCGGGGATGCGATGACCGGGCCGCGGTGATGCGATGGAGCCGAGATGGAAAACTGTCTTTGTAGCGGCCCCCCTCCTTCCTTTTCCTTTTGCCTCCCCCTTGTAAATGTGTATGTGAGCTCTCTGTCCCATTTGGCTCCACCCATATAAAGCCCCCACCTTCTCCGTCTCTCTGTCCACCCTCCCTCCATCACTCCATCCGTCCAGTGAAAAGGAAAATAAACGCACGTAGCAGTGATAGGTTTATAATGGAAAATAGACCTGCAAGATTATCAGGGTTGCAGTTTGAATTGGTCATTGGTGGTTTAGACCTCAATAAACGCCTTCTCAAATGCTTGTAGTAGTTTTGCAGTTCATATTCCAGTACTTCTTCAAGTGGTAGCTCTTATGAATATGGACACACAAATCATAAAACAAAAAATAGACATATTGCAGTAAGAGTTTTGAGTTGTTTAATACAGTATTTTTAAACCTACATTTTAAAAAGAGTATATTTACATTTTTACTTATAACGTTATAACTATTTTTTTGTTGCTTGGCACAAGAGTATATTTACATTTTTACTTATAACGCCATTAAACAAACAATTTTTTTGTTGCTTGGCACATAAAAACATAAAATATGCTTTGATTGTATCTATACCATTTTCCTTTTTTTTGACCTAATATTCATGAGGAGATAAAAAATTTCTTGAATATCAAATTGAGTGCGTACAGTCTCAGCTACTACTGTTTTACAATGCATAAATACGTTTCTAATCAAACAACTCATTTTCATCACACTAATTTCAAAATGCTTGATAAAAACTTAACCCCATTTCTTATTTTCTTTATAAATAGTTTAGTTTTATACCTATATATAACCATTACATGCACAGTAGCGACCTAATACGAAAACCATAACCACAACTCTTCTCTACGTGATCCTGCCCTTTATACATGTATAGATACTCTGGATACCCTTTTAAAGACACTCTGGTGCCTTTTACTTATAGATGCTGGTGGCTGGGAGGTCGTGCATTATTGCCGAGGGGTCGGTCTGCGATGTGACTGGATAATCTTTGGGTTTAATATCTCATAATCCAGTGAAATCCCGGGGGAAAGGGTAAGATTAAGTATGTGGCAGCTCTGGCCGACCCTGATGGACCAACTGTAATGTGTTTTTAGTCGAGTCATGGCCAGGACACAGCCATTTGTCCTGGTTTGGAGCTTATTACGAGCATCATTTTTAGCTTGTTGTGATGTAGTCAAAGAGAGGCGTAGGAGCGGTTATAATCTTTGCAAATGGGAGAGGAATTAAATGCGGATGTCTTTGTTGCTCATGTTAGCGAAGCGGGTTTTGGCGGCGCACAATTTGGGAGTGATTTTGTAAACAAGCAGTAGACAGGGGGA